>CAUYRT010017049.1:0-22092 GCA_963574885.1 Lepilemur ruficaudatus
CAGAGTAGGTTTTTGAATGTAACAAGATAAGTCAACTTGAGTGGTAATATATTTTGGGAAATCAGCTCACTATAAATTGTGACTGTAAACATTGTACTGTAAATGCTTTGTAGTTTTCCCCCAATAAAAAAAAAAAGAAAAAAAAATTGTGGAATGCTGCAGATTGGTTTTATACAAACTCACTCTCCCCATTCACAACCTTCAGTTTTGGAGAGTGTTTCCTGGCATATCACTTACTGCAACTGCTTTCCAGACTGGAAGTAATTGTTGGCTTCTGTTCAATGCATTTTTACTGTCAGTTGTTTCTCCAGTGTATGAATGAATATTATGCACAGGAGGCTCCTACTCTTATCTTTGAGGTGGTTGATGACCTCTCATGACTTTCTCCATTGCCTACATCTTTGTTGCATGATACTTAGGGTGCTGGATTTGCATTTGGTTTGTTTTTCTTTTTTTTAATGACAGATCATGTGTCATGTCATACAGGGCTGTTGGTAGACTTTTTGTAGCATGTGATGCATGATATGAACACACACTTAGCAAGATATCACTTGTGTAAGGAAAATAAAGGTGCCATTCTATGGAGGCTGGACCATGTTTATCAAAGAATCACTCATCCCATTTTGACTGTATTAAGTTTCTGCTGATCTTGTTTCTTATCAATGTTGCTTTTATTTTTTTCACCTTGATGTCTAAAAACTTGATCTGTCAGATTATGCCTTAACCATTGACTAGTACCATGTATTTACTCCACATCAGGCTGTTGGTAGTCATTGGCAAGCATGTATTATAGGATATGAACCACGTTGATGTTCTCTGGTGATGATAATATGGAACCTGTTGTAGAATGCAGTGAATTGATATAATTCAGATCACTCCCTGAGTTCACTATCTTAAGTTTTTGGTGAACATTGCACTCCACATCATTTTTACAATTACTTTCCTTGTCAGAAATTATTGCTTGTTGACTGTCAGTATATTTCTGCTTCAGGGTTTTTTTCAGGTGCCTAAAGTATATTATGTTCACGATACTCCTACTGTTTTACTTAAGATGATTAATGACCTCTCTTCTTGGTCCTCATTGCCTGGCCCTTTCCTGTCTGCACTTTAAGTGCCAAGCTTAGAATCCATTGGATTTATTTCCACTTGAATTACTTTTCCTGTGTTCACCCCACTCAGGGCCATTTGCAGGCGTTGTACAGAATGTCTTGTAGGATGTGGAAACACAGCCAGCATGATATCTCCTGTATTAGGAAAATAAAGGCATCTTTGTATTAAGGATGGGCATTGGTTTCCTGAGAGCTACTCTCTTGTTGATCACCTTTAGTTTCTGTGGAATAATGCACTAAACCTCAACTATTGTGATTAATTTCCAGGTGATGGCTTGTCTTTGAGTCAATGAATTGCTGATTTAAGGGTTTCTCATTTGCCTGAAAGAATATTATACATTCATCCAACTCCTAATCTATTCCTCATGGTTGGTACTTGATTGCCGCTCCTCTAAGTCTCCATTGCATGCTATATAGGTTTATGACAATTAAGTTGTTGGGTTTAAAGTCTATTAGATTTGTTTCTACATAATGACATACTCTGTGTTCACCCCACTCTTAGTCCATTGTTGTCAATGCCAAGCATGTTGGATTTATACACAAAAGGGAACAGAGTATGAAGTTGCCATTCTGTGACAAGCAGGCAATGGTTTCCTCAGAACCATTTGCCCTATTCTGACCTGCTTCAGTTTCTGCTGATCTTGCCAGTACATTATTGTTGACTTTATGTTCTCCACCAACCAGGCAAAAATAACCCTCAGTCTGTCTGATCAAGGTTTAAATACTTCATGGGTTGATTTTCATTCTAAAAATTTGGTATGCCTATGAATCTATTCCTCTACTTCTAATATTGTGAGATGTACTCTCGTGGATGTTCCCTAGCGTGATGCCTCCTTTGAAGGTAACAAAGGTACCTCATTTAGAGTAAAATGGTTAGGTTATTGCCAGAATTTTTTACCATGTGTTCACAGAACTCATCAGGCTAGATAAGGTTATCTGGTCTATCATTTCAATATACAGGGTTTTTTCTTCAGTAGTTCCTCATATTTCTGAAGTAAGACATGATTATGGAGGTGATTCTCTTCCTCTCACAGTGTTTTGTTTGCACTTATTGTAAATTCTCATTGCTTACCACTAACATGATAGAAACTGATGAGTCTGGTTAGATCCATTGGATGATTCTTACTTTGAATTATTCCTCTTGTATTTACCCACTTAGAGCTGACTGTTCCATTTGCCATAGGATATGAACACATGCTCAGTTGATGCCCCATGTCTTGTTGGCAGTAAATGGCTAGACTTAGCCTGTCATTCACAGTTTCCCATGGTTTCTGTGTTCACTGCTATCAGGTCCACTGTACAAAATTTCCAGCAAGTGATGTTGTCTGTGAACACAGCTGTCACTGGATGACACAACTTTGAAGATAATAATGGTGCCAGTTTTATAATGGAGGGTATGGTTAGCTCCATTATAATGTGCCCTGTATTTACTCCACTCAGGGGAGCTTAGAGTCATTGTCTAACATGTGCTGCAGGACATGAACAGAGGACCAGGTGGATGTACCCTTGTGAAGGATAATGCAACTTGTAGAATGCAGTGCATTGTTTTTCCTCACAATCACTCCTTGTATTCAACACCTTCACTTTCTGGGGAACTTTGCACCACGAATCTTGTTACAATTGCTTTCTAGGTCAGAAATAATTGGTAACCTGTAGTCAATGTATTGCTTCTTCAGGAATTTTTCAGGTTTCTGAGAGAATGTTATGCTCATGAGACTATAGTGTCCTGAAGGTGCTTGATGACTTTTCTTCTGTACTGACATTGCCTGCTCCACTGATGGAAGGCAATTAGTTGTCTGGGTTAACATTCATTGAGTTCTTTTCCAGATGAATGGCTCACTCAATGTCCATACGCCCTCATATCCATTTGCAGCCATTGTGTAGCATATGATGCAGGATATGGACACACACAGAGCAAGATATTCCCTTTGTAAGGAAAATGAACATGCTACTCTATGTGAGCCAAGGAATGATTTCCCCAGAACTGCTTACCCTGTGTTGACGATCTTCATTTTCTGCTGAACTTAGCCATAATTAGCATTGAGTACATGCACTTCACTAGCCCTGGGAAGATGGTTTGGTTTATCATATGAAGGTATATGTATTTTAGCAATTTAGTTCCAGCCAGAAAAATTCCTATGCCCAAGAGGAGGATTCCTTTGTCTAGTACTACACGATGATGTCTCATGTATGTTTCCATTGCATGAAATCCCCATTATGGCAGTGAAGTTGCCATTCTTAGCATGTCAGTCATTGGTTTCCTTAAATTCATATATTGTATGTTCACCCCTTCAAGGTCAGTTGTGACAGTTGTCCAGCGAATGCTGGTGCCTATGTACGTGCCTCCTACTGGATGTTACAGGCTTGCTGACTTTATGTAACTACTCTTAGATTTCAATGGATTGCTTTGCCCCAGAATTACTTGCCCAAGTTCACCCCACTGATACCTGGTTCCAGGTGTTGTCCAGCATATAGTGCAAGATGTACATACACACTCAATAAGAAATTTCTGGTATAATTATACTGAAGGTGCCAATCTGAGAATGCAGTGTAACAGCTTCCCCTGAATCACTACCACAGCATTCACCACCTCCTGCTAAAATTGGCCATAATATGCTTTCAGTCATGGACATCACTTTTCCTGGCAAGAATGTTTGGTCTATCAGGTATATGTATTGCTTATTCATGGGCACTACTGTCATACCTGAAGCAATGTTATTGCCTTGGGGAATAATCTTCTTCTAAATGGCTTGAATTTCTCTCTTGTAAGCCCTGTTGAATGATTTAGTTCTCAGGGCAATTATGTTTTCTGGCTTAGCATGTAGCTGTCATGTTAACTCCAGATTTTCAGCCTTGTATTCACCCTACCCTAAGCTGATTTTAGCTCTTGGCTCACATACACATTAGGAATAGAATGAACAAAAAATTGGATGCTCCCTAGGTGAGCATTATGAAGGTGCCAGTGTTTGAGTGCAGTGTATTGGTTTACTATGGAATTATTCTCCTGTGTTAACCATTTTAAGTTTCTTCTGGACTTGGCACTAAAGGTACTTATTATGACTTCTTTCTAGGTTGCAAATATAGTGTTTCTTTGAATCAATGAATTGCTGTTTGAGGGGTTTTCATGTACTTGAAAGAATATTATGTTCTTATGAGACTCCTACTCTTGTCCTCATGATGCTTGATGACCTCTCGTTTAAAACCACATTGCATGCCATTCAGGTTTATGGCACTTAAGTTGCTGGGCTCAGAATCTATCCCTGAGTTAACAATCACTCACTGGCCCTTAGAAATATGTTGCAGTCTATCATTTCAAAGTAGGGCTGCTTCAGGTGTTCCTCACTGTCTCTAAGGATGTTATGTCAATGCATTTATCTCTTTTGTTCAAGCACTTGATACTTGCCCTCTTGTCCTCTACTGGAAGCACTGCCATTTAATTGGAAGGAAGATGCCTGGGTTTGAATGCATTCAAAAGGTCTTTGCTGTCCAAATCCATCACTTGCTGCTTGACAATGCACACAGCAGTGAGTTCATCCTCTTCACCAATACTTGGAATAATGGCTGTGTATCACTTCATGGTAGAGCTTCTTCTGATTTTTCTTAGAAGCCCCCAAAATGCTATATTCATAATGCTGAATCAGTTCTCTAAAAGTACCTGAAGAACTCTGCTGTAACACTTTTCTGTTTGAAGTATTGCCATTGGGAATAATATTGCTCAGATTACAATGCTCTGGAAATCTCTCTTCAAGCCTCGCTTGTCCTGTATTCAAATCTTTTTATTCCTGCTTCACACAGACTATAACCAGCTGTGAATTCATGTAATATATTATCCCTGGGAAGACTTTACAGTCTTTCATTTCAATTTATGTTCACTTCAGGTCTTCCTCAAAGTCTCAAAGTCACATCATGTCCATGAATTTGAATCATTTCTGCTGAGTGTTCATGATGATCTTTCCTGTAACCCCCCATATTGTGTGCCTCCCAGCTCTATGGCAATGATGAGGCCTTACAGAGAATTCATTGTATCACTCACTCTTTTGTCATCCTCTGCAGGATCTGTTGGACAGTCACTAGAACTGCTTTGTTTTTGTCCTTCATCTATTTTGGGAATAGTGTCTCTTGTATCAGATCAATGTAGTGCTGCTTCAGGGTTTGTCATAGTCCTGTCGGAATTCTGTGACAGTGAGGCTGAATCCTTTCTTCTCAAAGCACTTGACATCTTCTCTTCTAGTTTCTACCCTAAGCTGACAAACTTGAAGGCAGTGAAGGTGCCTGGCTCAGATTGCATTAAATTTTTCTTTCAAAGCATTACTTGTCCTGTGTTTACTGCCTTCCATACCTGTTGGTCAGTGGCCACGAATTTCCCTAAGTTCATTTATTTCATCAGCTTTGGAAAAATTATGAATCAATCATGTAAAGTATCATTTTACCTCTTTACACATTTTTCAGCAACTGTTATACAATGACCACAGTCAGCCCTAAGTTAAACGTACTACACCAGCATTGAGGAAAATGGCTGATCTGCCGAATTATCATAGTACTGTTTCAGGTGCTCTTCACGTGTCCAAAACAATGTCATAGACATGAATCAATGTCCCTTCTATTCAAATGCTTAGTGGCTTCTCTCATAATGTCCTGCTGAACACAGCCCAGCTTGATGGCAGTGAATGTACCTGGTTTATAATCCCTTGAGTTGTTCTTCCCAAGCATCATTTGCCCATGTTCACCTCCTTCAGCACCTGCCAGACATGCACTTCACCAGCCATGGGAAGAATGTTCAGTCTATCAAGTCAATGTAGTGCTATTTGTGTTTTTTTCTCACATGTCGTAAAAAATGATGTGTCCATGAATCTGACACCTTTCTGTTCAGATGTCCACCTTTCTGTTCTGACTTCCTACACCCCGCTGGATGTACTTCACCAGCACTGGGAAGAATGGACAGTGAATTGTGTCATCGTAATGCTATTTCCATTGTTCCTCACAGGTCAGAAAGACTGTTATGTGCATGAATCTGAATCTCTTCTGTTTAGATGTTTGACATCTGTCTTGTTAAACTTTCCTTGGCATGCAGCCTGGCTTTATGGCAATAAAAATGCCAGTTTATAATCCATTGCATTGATCTTCCCAAGCATCACTTTCTATGTTCACATCCTACAGCACCTGCTGAATAATGCTAAACTTGGCCCTAAGTTTGTGTGCAGACCTGGGAAGAATGGATGGTCTATCAGTTCAATGTAGTGTAGATTCATGTATTGCTCTGAGTCCAAAGGATCATCAAGACCATGAAGCTAAAACGTCTCTGCTCAAAATGCATGATCCTTTTACTATAACTCTTCCCTTTTGCTGCCTATCTTGATGGCAATGAAGTTACTTTCAATACAGTGCCTTGGCTTTGTCACCCCTGTAATCACTTGCCTTTTGATAAAATCATTCAGCCCTGGCTGGACAATGACCACAACTCGCCAGAGGTAACGTACCTCACCAGTCCTGAGAATAACTAGTGTATCATTTCAATATAGTGATGTTTCATGTTTTCCTTACAGCCTGAGGAAATGCTAGTTTTCTCAAGCCCTTGGGGATGACCTTTCCTGTAATACCCTGCTGTATAGTCCCCCGTGGTTGACTGCAGTGAAGGTGCCCGGCTAAGAAATCACTGACTAAGTATCCCAAGCATCACTTACACTGTTCACCTCCTACAGCACATGCTGGACTACCACCACAATTCAACATTTCTTCATGTACAGCTCCAGCCCTGAGAAAAATGGCTAGTATACCAGGTTGATGAAATGTTGCTTCATATGTATCGCACAGGCCTGGAATTATTTCATAGCCTTGAGATTGAATCCATTTTCTCCAAAGTGCATGATGACCATTCCCAGAAGTCCTCACTATAAGTAGCCAGGCTTGAAGGCAACAAAGGCAATAAACTCAGAATTCATTCGGTTGTTCTCCCCAGGCATCACTACCCTCATGTTCACATTCTTCAAGAGCTGCTGCTCAATCACCTCAGGTGACCCTGAATTCATGTACTGCACCAACACTAAAAACCATGTAGGTGAATTGATTCAGCACATAAAATATCTCACTTCTTTTTTTTTTTTTGTTCTTTTTTTTGTCATTTTTATCTCAGCCTAAGTGGCACCTCTTCAGAGTCCATCTCTGACCATATAGCTAAAGTAGCACTCTAGGCAATTCTCTGAATCCCTGTCGATGACAATGTTTTATCTTTGAATGACTTATTACATCTAACTTCTAAATGCATTTGTTTATGTGTTTAATTTTGGTCAACATACAGATTCACTGACAGCAGGGACCCTATTTCTGTGGTCTCTTCTCTTCTTTTATCATATCATTTAGAAAAATATCCGGCATATATTTTATATATACACATAATGTGTATATATTTCTGTTGAATGAATGCATGCATGAATTAATAAATTGTAATGTCCAGATAGAGTCCTGAGGAGTATGGAATTGGATCACAGAAAGTGTACAGTCGAGTGTGAAAAAGTCTCAAGTAGAATACACACACATCCACCCACTGTAACCTTACAGAGAAAAACTCATATTAGCATATATATTTAGCACGTTGTATAAATGAGCCAAAGATGACCTCTGTATATTGGTCTCTAGGGGTTTTTTTTTCCCCTTTTCTTTACTTTTTTAACAGCAGACTGAACCCAATTATTTCAAAAGCCTACTGGTGCCAGACTCAAATTTTTGCACATCCAGTTGTTTTCAGGATAGCCCAAATGAGCAAAGTTTTAGCCAATTACAGCTTGCCTGTTTTGTGTACTTTGGGAAACTGTGACCAGCATCTGCTAGCCATAGATAAGCTAAACTCCTGGGATATAAAGACCCCAAGCTGATGTTGCCCTTTGAAGATTTCTGATTCAGACACTTCATCTTGTGACCAAGTGACACTACCTAGACATGTCTGATCCTCCTTCCCCTCAAGAGTTTCCTTGCCCTCCTCACCTTCTGAAGGATGGTCCCTCTGCGAGGAAGCCTCTGGACAGTCTCTTGTTCTGAGGGACTTCCTCCACAGGCAAACCTGTCAAAGAGTCATCCAGTTAAGCTTGTGTGTGCTACCTTGTAGTCTTTTTCCTTGATAACTCTGGAAATCCCTCGAACACTCCATATAGAGGCAGGAAGAAAGGGAGGCAAAGCAACAATGGGATCTATGATATATAAAACTCTTTTTAGAACATATTGTCACATTTCATATATGCCAAGGAGTTAAGGGATTGAGATGAGGATATTTTTGCAAAATAGCACTATATTCTACTATAGTAATTATTTTGGCAGAAATTTGTGTACAAAGAACTGACCCAGCATTTTAAAAAGTCAATTCCAATTTATCAGGGATAATTAGGTGAGGTGCTCGTTTGGAAAACTGAAAATCTAAGGGACATCCTCAATTCCTCCTTTTCATATTCAGTCAGTGAGCAATTCCTTTCATTTATACTACTAGGTATTTTTTTAAAGGTGTATGTCTTCCACCACTTCCACCGTTGTCGTCTGATTCTAACCATTCATCTACTTTACCTAGAATGTTTTAATGGTTTCATAACATGTCACCCTGTCTCCAAACTCAAATCCTTAGGATTCATCATTCACAATTACACTCCTCTGGTCCTTCAAAAAAGAAAATCTGTTCATAGTATTTATACCTTAAAATCCATTTGTGGCTCCTAGTCCCTTGAGCAATCCCTTCATAATCTGTACCCAGAACCAGCTCTCCAGCCTCCTCTGTAGGTTTGGTGGTGTTGTCTTTCACATAGCCATGTCAATGCTCACACTGCCTTGTTTGTTCAGCAGAACTTCCTTATTTTTCCACTTGGCAAACATGTTAGCATTTTATGGTTGAAGTCAAGTCCAGAATGATATTCATATGATGAATTTCTCCACCTTTCAACATAGAATTAAGCCCCCACCTGTGCCTTTTGTAGTTATCATTTATAGAGTCCATAACCAAGTTGAGAGCTGTTAAATTCGGCATATGAACAGACATCACAGTTTCTTAGCTATCTGTGTCTACCTTGCACCTTTACTGCTCTTAACACATGGATGGATGTTCAAACATACTGGTTGGTTGTTTGACTAAATGAATATTTGGAGAATTGAGTGGATGTCTAAAGAATATAAATTTTCATTTAATTAGAATGTATTTAAAACACTGAAATTTGAAACCATACTTTTGAATCTTGTAATGCATGGGGCGCATAATTTTAATTATATGTTCAATGGACAATATGCATGTATTTTATATACATAATAGAGATTGAGTTGGGGAGATTTTTTTCCAATTGTATATCTTAGAAAGTTTGTTTCATTTTATTGAATCTATTTTACTGTCTTGTTTCTCAATTCAATACATTGGAATGAATAAAAGTTAGCATGAAGAATATGTAAAAAGAAGTAAAATGTTGTTTATTATCGTTTTATCTTTATGAGTTCCTTGGTTTCTAAGTAGAGTTTATTCAACTAGTGAAAAGTATCAACAATTTTTCCATAACAATAATAGTGGCAAGAAATAAATGATCTTTAATTTTCTACATGAAATATAAATATATATAGAAGAGATTTCCCAACGGATTTATTTGTCCAAAATATGTTTAAATGAAAAGAATCTTCTCTCTCTCATTCTCTTTCTCTTGGGTGAAGAGTTGTTTTAATAGACCAGATTTAGAAAGCCAACATTTCCCCTCTCAACTTATATTGGAAAACACCAAACACTATTTTATCTTTAGTAACTGGTCTTTGTGTTTCTATCCAAATGGATTCTCTTTCCATTCTTTGAAGGAAAAACCCCTTCATAAATAACATTTTAAAAATTTTTCCATTTGGTAATTTGGTAGAATAAGGAAAAATAGAGCACTACATTATAACATTGTGTTAAAATTTGCTAAAATTAAATCAGTAACAGTTGTAGGGTTGAAATATGAAACTTCAGTTCTTCATGAAGTTATATAAGTATTACTTTTTTTTTTTTTTTTGAGACAGAGTGTCAGTCTGTTGTCCACGCTAGAGTGCCATGGCATCAGCCTAGCTCACAGCAACTTCAAACTCCTGGGCTCCAGCGATCCTCCTGCCTCAGCCTCCTGAGTAGCTGGGACTACAGGCGCTTGCTACTGCACCTGGCTAATTTTTTCTATTTTTAGTAGAGACGGGGTCCTGCACTTGGTCATGCTGGTCTCGAACTTCTGACCTCAAGCAACCCCCCTGCCTCAGCCTCCTGGAGTACTAGGATTACAGGCATGAGCCACCTCGCCAGGCCTTATAAGTAACACTTTTTAAAGATTTAAAAAGTTAATGACATTTGAATTTATCATAGATTAATGTTCAGGAAGAATTTTAGCATTGATATAAAAATTTTGCATTTGTTTTAAAGATCTTATCCTTATGTGAATTGTTTACTTTTGCATTTTGGTAATCATCTTATTCATAATAATTTTATCATTATTTTAATTTTATAAAAAATAGTTTGAAAAGTTTTCTAGGAGGGATTTGTGATTATATACTGTCTCTAAAGTGTTTTATTTATCTATCAAATATGTGAATTTGCCTTTTTCACTGGTATTCCAAATATGCAAACTTCAGGCAATATGAAATAAAAATGTGATAATCTCATTATTCCTCACAAAGGTCTTTGAAACCACTTTAATATGATGGAGAATAAAATTTGAAAATTCAAAACACCGTCGCTCTAGATTCTAATGTCAGGCAATATTTAAGTACAAAGAAAAGTAGAGCAATAAACAATATTCCATTGACTAAAAGTCAATTTAAGTAATTATTCTGTCAGGGTGTATGGTGGAAGAGGGATCGTAAAACTGAATTGACCATCTTCAGATGAATAGAAAAGTCAGGCCAATTTGAGGAACGTAAGCTTCATGTGGAATATCATTTTATAAATTGAAAACTTCAGCTTCATATTTAATCATCTAAAAACTCTTATTGTGAATCAGAATAAAACTTTTTGAAGATATTACACTAACCCCATTTCCTTTTTCCTATTGTTTCAACAAATATAACCTTAAATCCATTATAATTTATACATTTTCATCAGACAATTTGCTATTTATATCTAGTGAAAATATAGCTTCTTAAACCAGTTTATCTGTAATGATAATGTGTTGTACTGTATTTCACCAGAAAAAAAATCTATAATCATTTACCTATGTGACTGGACAATTGCATTTGACTCTATTACAGTAGGATTGAAGTCTAGGCCTGCATTTGATTTTTTAAAATTTACAAGCAATCATCTTTTTTTCTCAAGTGTCTTTACCTTGGAAGAACATACAGTGGAAAGACTTTCAGGAGAAATCCTTATATAGACAGCTGATAATAGATGCTGAAACTTCTATTTTTGTAAGATTGGGGAAGTCATCAAAATAATGATTATACCAATGTTTTCTAGGTCACCAGTGAATTCTTCAGCAGAAATCACACCTACCTTCAGTTGAAAGTAGCAGTAGTTGTGCAATTTAAGTTTCAATCCAATCTTTTTTTTTCTTTCGCATAATTTTGTGAATTGTAATGTTTGAGAAACCTAATGTAATGAGAGGGGAACGTGTACATGTTTGTGTCACTATTATCATATAGAAGAAAATGCTGTGATGAAATGGAATTTCCCAAGAAATAGAGCTCATATATAATAGAAATATTTTTAACCATAGTATAAATAAAAGTATACTGACTTATTTATTTCTTGAGAAACCCTCATTGCCATTATTCTGTATCTGATAGGCTTCCTAAAGAGACACTGATTTTTAGAACCGGACCATTCCTTCATTTAAATGTAGAAACATTTAAGAAGTGGTTTGTAATGAAGATCAGTGTGTGTAGGAAATAATATATTTAGACTGGGAAATTGATATGTTATCAATTCACTGTTTTTATGTCTATATCACTTCACTGAGAGATAGAGGTCAGTATGACATAAACGGTAACTTCTTTCCATTTTTCCAAATACTTCATGTTATTATAAAAATGAGCATCTTGCCGTCTTCTCACATTTTACTTCACAGTTTAGCACTGATAATTAAAGGAGGGAGATGTAAAACTGAAGGAAAATCTCCTTTTTACTGAATCAGAGTAGTCTTAAGTTTTTATTAATAAGAAGACCAGTTTTCATTTCTCAGTACCATAAAACCAGTGACAATGAGGGGAGATGGACAATAAAGTATGATGGCAGAGTAGAACAGAGCTCACTATTCCCACCTCCACTTCCTTTCCTAACAGACCTTTGGAAAGTCTGGTTAAGAGTGGGAATGGAGGTCCCCACTGCCTTGAGACCTATAAAAGTATGGAGTATAAGCTCCATGAGATTAGGCAACGCATATGTCTTGTTAAATTGTATAGCTCCATCACCAACCCCATTGCCAGGCACACAGGAGATTCTATCAATCAGCAAGTTGGGCATGTCCATAGCACCTGCTCTGAGACCCACAATAAACTACATATCAATGATGGGTAAGGAATCATTATAAGACAATTTGTACAAAGAACATAGTGCAGTACCTGGGACATTGAAATCACTCAAGTAAAATAAAAGGAATATAATAATAATTAACTGTATTAAAATGCAAATATACAATGAACATATATTTGCAATTTCCTAATATAAATTGTAATTTTAGATTCACAGCAGTGACCTGATTACTTCATTAGGCTCATTATCACAAGGATATTTGAAAGCCTGTTATATGATTTAATTTGCTGTCAATCAGATAGGTTTTCATTTTAATACTGCTGAAAATAGAAATTTGCTTTTTTAAAATGCCAGTAGGAAGAAGAGACAACAAAATTTATTGGAAGTTTGGAAAATGCTCTACAGAGTTAGATTTTATTTTAAGCTCATTTTAATTAAAATGTGTATTGTTTTAATGTTTTCCAGTATTAATTACTTCTTGTAGGATAACACAGATAAAAGAGAAAAAAAGTATTTTGGTAATACAGGACACGTGTTGTAGGCAATTAGTGCTTTTTATATTTGTGACATTGCTTAGAGTCCTTAACTGTGGTTCCTAGTCATCACTTTGTGGGATTAACAAATTGTAATTTAACAAAGCAATTTAACAAATCCCACTTGCAGCCTGTAGATGTAATAACTGGATTATAAATCACCTTTTTAGCTTTGGTCATTACCTTTTTTCTTAGTATATGTCATCTTTGTTGTATTTTACTTAATTTTGACATATTTTACATGCATCATTCGTAACTATAATATATAATATGATATGTGTATATTCTCTTCGATGTGTACAAATAAGGCTTTTTAACTTGATAAATACTAGCTGTGCCCCACAGATGAGGCAGTAGATTACAGGAGGATACTGGAAGAAGTTGAATGACTGCTCCTAACACCCAATGAGGGTTTTTATTGTTATTTTTATCTCTCTTCACACTTGTATTCCCCTTCCAGAATGCTTCCATGAAACTTAGGGAGACAAGGAAAGCTAAGCCAATAATATCCTTCCCATGTTTACTGTGCTGTTGTGTTCTAAATAATATATAGTGAAAATATGATATTTTTAGGATCATTAGCTTACACTCTATTGAACAAGAACAGTACTCAGATATATGAGTTTAGAGCAGAGGTTGACAATTTCTTTTCTATAAAGGGCTAGATAATAAACATTTTAAACTTTGGGGACCATATGCTCTCTGTCTCACTACTCACTCTGCCATTGTAGCGTGAAAGCAGCCATAGATCATATGCAAATGAAAGAGCATGGCTCTATTCCAGAAAACCTTTGTTTACAAAATCAACAGATCTGGTTTGGTTTCTGGGCTGTAGTTTGTCAACTACTGGTTTAGAAGATGGATTCTCATGCTCCTATTTCCTAAGGCAAATTTCATTGGCATGAAATCAGAAAAATATTTTATATAATAATTATTTCCAAGTTACTCAGTGAGGCATGAAAACTGAACGTTTATAACCAAAACTTGAGATACATTCTGATAAATAGAGACTAGGTTACCTCTGCCTTTATGAAGTAATAAATTAATTGAACACAGACCATACTGGACTAAAGAATAGTGGAGATTCAAGTGGAGAAATACTCATATAAAGTTGTAGATAATTTGAATGTGTTACAGATCTATTTTGTATAAAATGATTGTATATTCAATAGAATTCATTCAGATGTATACTACTGAGTTGATAAATGTCAACTAGAACATAGGTACTTAACTTTGAATGCATATCTTAATTCTCTAGCAAGTTTTAGGAATCACAGATAGAGCACTTCCACTTATGATCATGGCAGAATAACTTATAGCAGAATTACCACCCTGCTGTGACGAACTTGAAAAATAGACAAAATATGTGAAACAACTCTTCAAACTTGAACAACTAGCAGTGCAGGATTCCTGAGAGAAGAAAAAGAACAAGGTGACCCCCTATAATAGCCCCAGATTTCTCTTTGGAGGCACTTACTGGACTCTGGCAGAGGAAAGGTGATCCCAAACTGAAAACAATGGACTTTCCAGACTTAAGAGACAGAGATAACAGTTTAGAAGGCTGAGGTGGCTGAAATTTGTGAGGTAGAGTACCAGAGCAGAGAGTGTTCTGCACTGAATGAAGCCCATGTATCTGAATTGGTGTCCTCCTGAATATTTGGCTGAATAAGTGTTAAATATATAAAGTGAGACTCCACAGGGTTAGACAAAGAACAGCTACCCGGGAATTATAAACAGAACAAGTTCTGAAGTTCACATGAGGCTGTGACATAACCAGAGTAGAGTAGCCTTATCAATCATCCTGAGAATTCAGTAGAGACCACAGAAAGGCCACATTGTAGGAGGAAGGCTGTGCTAGTTCTGGAATAAAAGCTAACTTAGACCCATCCTGACAAAGCTTAGAAAGAAGTTTCAACAAGAAAACGCTGATATGCAAATATGCAAATGTCCAAAATAAAGCTATCTTTTTTCAAAAAAACCCACAAAATCTATGTACTTAACAACATTAACATTCATAATTTCCAGCATTCAATCAACAATTAGTAAACATGCATGTAGCAAGAAAATATGACTCATAACCAGGAAAAAAAAATCAGTTAAGAAGACCCAGAATTGACAGACATGATAAAATTAACAAAGAATTTAAAAGTTATTATAAATATCTTTAAAGAATTAAAGAAAACATGAATATGATGAAGAGAGAAACAGAAACTGTAAAAAAAATACAAAGAAAGAAAAAGAAAAAAGAAGGGAACTCGTAGATCTAGAAATTACGTCAAACATTACCTGGTTGTATGGCTATGGCTACATCCATTCTATCTCTCCTTAGCCTACTTGTCCTTGACTTGTCAGTAATAAGAAAATAATTATTTTCTGCTGCTCTCTGCTGCTAATTTCCCCTTATTGGGCATCATATTTAAATAAAATATTCTTTACAGTGTATATTTGTATTCATTTTTACTGGTGATTATTCAAACCCATATAACTCACGCTAGGTAAATTAATAACCACTGAGATCAGAAGACCTGAACTAAAGTTAACTATTAAACATTTTTAAATGTAATATGTATTTATTAAAGCTCCAATGAAACAAAATCATCAAATAACATCCAAAGTTACTTTTTAAAAGTATATAGCTGTGCTACATACTGGAAGTTAAATCTGAATTTGATTAGAGGATGTTTCCCCTTAATTCACTTTCATTTTCCCTTTCAAAAAGATTTGCGTACCTGTTCTAAATTTGACAAGGATAATTTACTATATTTTCTCAAGCAATTTCTGGATGTTCCAAAGATATATCAGTAACCATCATATGCTCCCATAATTAATGCCGGAGTTGAGTCAGCATACAGACAGTGTGGCCTTTGGATGGCAACTCTTGGCTGAATTCCTAATGTTCTTTTTCAATTTCTGATGAGGTGATGAAGTGGAAAGCTTGTACGATGTAATTTTGCCATATGTTTCTTTTGGGATTTTCAAAAGAGGATCAACGGCTTAAAATCACCAGATGAAACATTTCAGCTTTTCGGAGGCTAGAATGAGGAAGGTCAAAACTGATGTTTTTTGAAATTCTACCTGAAATATCTGAATCTATTCCAAATAAACCCAAGTAGAGTGGTAGTAATATTTTTTAGGGCTGCAGCAATATGGTACCAAATGTATGAAATATAGTATAATTTATACATATTCTACATGTTCAGTTTTAGGAACTGATACACTCTTAATTGGTTTTCCAGAGATCAGCGTGATACAGATATTTTAAAATGTAAATGTTTCAATCTAAATAAGCCCAACACGTGGTGAGACTCAATTTATGAATATCACATTTTAAAAAATAATTACCTTTTAATAATTCCTGCAGTAATCCTAATACTTACCAAAAGAATTCATTCTGAATGACAATCAGTGGATAAGGTTTACTTAATATTTAGTCTTTATAATATTTGCATAAAATGAGCGTTAACTCTAAAGAACACCAGTTTCTAAATGTTTGAAATTGGTTTGTCTTCAAAGAGCATTCTTTTAATAAAGGCAATAACATATATACACATTTTTTTTAAAAAAAAGATAAGAATATTCTGATGTATTTGAATTTTGTTTTTATTCCACATATAAGTGAGATCATGCAGTAGTTTTCCTTCTGTGTCTAGCTTTTTTCACTTAGCATAATGTCCTCTAGCTTCATTCATGTTGTTGCAAATGACTGGATCTAATGTACAGCATGAGCACTATAATTAATAGTACTGTGTTTGCTAAGAGTGTGGATTTTAGGTATTTTGACCACACATGCAAAAAAATGGAACTATGTAAGACAAGGGGTATGCCAATTTGCTTGACTGTAGTAATCATTTCACTATGTGTAATATATGTATAGGAAAACATTATACTGTACATACAATAAAAAAAATACTCTGATGAACCAGTCAGATGATCAAATATTTTGTAAGACATTTGTAAGGGAACATTTTTAAAGGTATTCTATTTACCCAACCAGGATAAAGATGAGAATATTCCAAAGGAATTCCTTAAACACAGAAATCAGGCCTATACTGAAGTCCCCTGAATCTTTCTTTTCCTTTTATTTCTGACAGGAGTGATCTTATTTCACCTATCAGCTACTGGTCTACACTGTTCTATTTTAATGCTGGCTAGTTTTGCTCTGGAATAATCAGAAGCCACTATGTCCTATCCCCCAACCCCACCCATCAAGAGCATAAATTAATTTTTATTCCAGTTCAACTATGAAATAGTTCTTTTGTATGAAGCATATATCTTATATGGCAAATTGTATATGTTGCTCATTGTGTTATATTAGATATGTCTATTTCAGCAAATATATATTTACCATTGCAAAAATTTCCAAGATTGGAATAGAACCTGTTTACTATTACAAAAGTATTACGTCTATCAGACTTGTGTCTCTATGAACTATTTTTTTTAAATGGTTTTGAGGTCAGGGTATGGTTCTTCTTATCACTTGCACAGTATTTTGCACAATTTGATGTGGCTTATATGGCTTATTTTTTTTCTCAACATTTGAGTATTAAAATTTCCTGACATACAGAAAATTTGTAATACTTGTATGGTGATATCCAGATAACTACCACTTAGATTCTATAGTTGTTAACATGTTTCTTTATTTGCTTTATCACATATCGCATATCTATCCATCCCCATATCTATCCATCCATCAGTCCATTTACTTTATGACGGCATTTTACCCTTGAACACATCACACATCAGCATGCACATTTTTAATTAGAGTTCGGTATTTGTTTTCAGACCTTTTTTTTGTTAAGAGACAGGGTTTCACTCCACTCTGTTGCATAGGCTAGAGTGCAATGATGCGATCATAGCCCACTGCAACCTCAACCTCCTGGGCTCAAGTGATCCTCCTGCCTCAGACTCCTGAGTAACTAGGACTACAGGCGTGTGTCACCACGCCTAGCTAATTTTTAAATTTTTTGTAGGGACAGGGTCACGCTATGTTGCTCAGGCTGGTCTTGAACTCCTGACCTCAAGTGATCCTCCCGTCTCTGCCTCCCAAAGTGCTAGGATTACAGGTATGAGCCACCATGCCCAGCCCAGACCTTATATTCTTAGAGGTAAAATCCACACGTAGTGAAATGAACAAATCTTAAAAGTACTGGGCCATGAATTTTGACAAAAGATTACACTTGTATAATCCCTCAAGATTTGACACAGATGCAAATCCCTATCAAAATATAAAACATTTCCATTACCCCAGAGAATTCCTACATGTCTTTCTAAGATAATTCCTTAGATGTAACCCTTGCTCTGATTTTTCCTCATAGTTTATTTTAACTTTGGACTTAGCCTAGTACCTTTGACTCTACTTTATCCATACTCAAATAGTTATTTTTCACACTGTGCTAGAACATCATAACAGTTCTATAGTGAAAAGCAAACAAATAGACAACATAATATAACAAAAAATAATTGACTTCCCATTAAACAATGGGACTATCAAGACCTTTAAAATCCATTATAATTTGGCCCCAAACTTCCTTTCTGGCCTTACTTACAGCATTTCCTATAATTTCCACTGATTTTATAATCACACCAAAATATCTCTTATTCTGTGAATAAACACAAATATTATAGTATTATCTTTGGTCATGCAGTGTTTAATAGATTTATTAATCATGGTTTTGGTTATATGAGTATCCATAACATCTAGTGAATTTATTAATAAATACAGCTAAATGACAAATTTGAGTTACAAGTCCTGCAAAACTGGTGTGTGGAAGCAGGTCCCATGGGAAGTGAATGTGCACAACCAGCCACATGATCTGCCTCTCAGTGTAATGACATTTGTTACACATCAAATATTACATTCAGTCTTGCCAAGATTTTTAAAGGATGACTTAATTTTTTCACCATGTTTTAAACAGGAAACTGTAAGCTATAAGGAAACATAACTTACAAGATTCATAGCCTCAGGATTTATTCCTCACATATATGCATATTCTATCCTAGTTACTTCTCTGTGCTGCAAGAAATAGGAAAATAAACTTTTATTCTTATTCTAAATATATTAGTTTCTATCATAGCCTTTTATGCCTTTTCTTAATTACCTATTTACATGCTAATTTTCCTTACAAATTAAAGAAAATGAGAGAGCATCCCACATACTTGAAATGCTGTAGACTGCTTTTTAGAATATATAATTGAGCTATTTCTACACAAGATAAAAAGGAATTTTTTAGAGACCATGATGAATTGGTTATATATAGAAACTCTAATATCAATCTAATATATTAAAAATGTATTGTATATATATAATTCTTTATTTTCCTTTCATCTATTTTGAATATTTTCTTCCCTTATACTAGCTCATATGCTACATTCACACAAATTCAAAAGCAAAATAGGGAAGTTTGCATTTTTTTGCTCATAGTAATGACTGCAGTTAATTGTATTTAAACCATCAACAAAAGGTTGGAAACACGTCCTCAAATATCTTTCTTATCTCAGAGGATACTTCTTCCATTCAACTGACAATACAACTGCCTAGTTTTGCGAGATTCGTGGAGTTAATAAATCTACAACATAAGTGAGACTCACAACAAAATAGAAACTGATTTGTAAAATCATGTCAGTACTATTGATAGATAAACCCCTCAAAAGTAAGCTAAGCTGTTATAGAAATAATAACAATTTTTAAAAAAAACTATCAAAAGAATTCATGAGGTGAAGCATACATGATCTCATATTATCCACAGACAGTATTTACATTAAATCAGAAAGTACAAGCTATAATAGACTCTCCAAGGCTTAACATAGCCAAAATTTATTTCTAAATACTGAATGAGTCAAAGGCAGTTTAGCAGGGCCACAGCACATCATAGTCACTCAGGGACACAGGCTAATAGAAGTTCCAAACTGAAATGTTTTCATGATCTCAGAATGAGGGATTGTGGAAAATCATGCACTGGCTTACAGAGATTCCAATTAGAGTAGAGACACAACTCTTTCCCTGATCTTTGAGTGGATAAAGCAAGTCACATAGCTATACCCAACTTTAAAGGGTGCAGGATAGTGACAACCTCCCATGTGCCTGAAAGGAGAAATGTGTAGCACAGTGTAAATAGCTTCACTGACCACTTCGCTATCTTGGCAGTTGGTGATAAACTAGTTTTGCAAAAGCCTGGGATTTTTAAATTTTAAATTTTTTATTTATTTTGCTATTTTTAGCTAGCATTTTTCATCACCCCTGAAAATAACAGTATACTTATTATGTGTGTTGGGTAGGGGGTAAGGGAAGGAATTTCAGCCCTTTCATTACAGCAGGTAACTTCCATCATTCACACTTGCTTAGCTTACCTTCCCATGTCTTTACTAATGGAGCAAGTAATCTAATGATCTACTCTATTAATTGAGCGATAATACTGAATTGGTAGTGTCACTGTGCCTCAAAAATCATGAGCACTTTTTTTTTCCTTTTTCCCCTTTTTTTGTGCCTTACTCCATCACTGTGAAGTCCACCTTGGTGCTGTGTTATATTAAGCATTTCTTTCTGGATTTCTTGAGGTTCAGTGGACAAGTGAACTCACAGTTTGCATTGATGCCTGGTAGTTTCTTGATCCTTTTCTCCACAGGTGTGCTTTATAATGCTAATCCTATGATTTAGATTCTAGAAGAAGTCATGTTTTGTCCTTGGATCTATACGATGTATTATAATTTGTTTCTTTAATGGAATGCTTATACAGTATACCTATCATCTACAGTATGCGTGTGTGTATAAAATGTAATGAGCAGTATGTATATATATTGTGTGTGTATGTATGCAACATTTACAGGTACTGGGAAAATGGAAATGCATACTAATAAATGCCCAATGAAGGTTTCAGGAAAAGAAAATGGTCCAATTGGGTCTGAAACTAGAAGTTAGAGAGGTCAGATGTGTTAGGATTGAAGAGAATTCTTGGACAATAGGAGCACAAACTAGTATGTCTCCGACCAAAGACAGGGAGGGCCAGGAGAGACAAGAACTGGATCATGACATGTCTTATGTGATAGGCTAAGAATTTTGAATATTATCCCCTAAGTGAGATTATGATAAGAAGAACATGTTTTAGACAGGTTGAGTGTGTCTGCTTGGATATGGCCATTAGGTAGTTGAATATTTCACTTGAAGCTATCGAGCTAGCTTGTTGCTGGAGAAAGAGACTTGAATGTGATCAGCATATGGATGGTGGGGAACAGTGGAGTTTGGAAAATTTACCCTTGGGGAAATTGGGCAAAAGATGAAACAAAGGATTCTTGAATATATTTCTGTTTTCAATTTGTACCAGTTATAGGGAATATTAGCCTACTCTTCATTGCTGAATCTATTGACTAGAATTCTGAAAAATACTGGAAAGGAGAAGTACGGTGCCCTATAAAAGCCATAATGGTGAGGACGAGGAGAAGAGGGGATGAACAACTCAAGCTAGTCAAAGAAAAAGGAAGTGATAGCCAATAGCTTTTATATAGTGTTCACTATGGGCCAGATACTGTTCTAAGTTGCATATATCTTCACTTAATCTTCACAACAAACTGGAGCAGAAAAAGGTTAAGCAACTTGCCAAGCTAGTAAGAGTTAAAGCAGGGATTAAGAGCAAAGTTTTTTTTTTTTTTTCTCTCTTCCGAAAATTTTATTGGGGGAAAACTACAAAGCATTTACAGTACAATGTTTATAGTCACAATTTGTAGTGAGCTGATTTCCCAAAATATATTACCACTCAAGTTGACTTATCTTGTTACATTCAAAAACCTACTCTGTCAAAGTAGTCCATAGAGTGCATACATAGGTCTCCAACTGTATCTATGTACAACCAACACTTCATTTTAAGTGTACAATTAAATAATTTTCAGTGAATTTACCAAGGTGTACAGTTAATCACATGAATCAGTTTTTGAGGAATTCCTTTCCCCTATTGAGACCCCTAATTCCGCTCCCCAACTACTTTTCAAGCATATCCCACCCCTCCACAGTGACCCCCCA
>CAUYRT010017050.1:0-15555 GCA_963574885.1 Lepilemur ruficaudatus
TTCATTTTAAAAATGATAAACTGATTTTTAAATTTATTTGGAGGGGCTGGGTTTGGTGCCCCACGCCTGTAATCCTAGCACTCTGGGAGGCCGAGGCGGGCAGATCACTCAAGGTCAGGAGTTCGAAACCAGCCTGAGCAAGAGTGAGACCCCGTCTCTACTAAAAATAGAAAGAAATTAATTGGCCAGCTAAGAATATATATAGAAAACATTAGCCGGGCATGGTGGCGCATGCCTGTAGTCCCAGCTACTTGGAAGGCTGAGGCAGAAGGATTGCTTGAGCCCAGGAGTTTGAGGTTGCTGTGAGCTAGGCTGACACCATGGCACTCTAGCCCAGGCAACAGAGTGAGACTCTGTCTCAAAAAAAAAAAAAAATTTATTTGGAGGACCTAGACTATCTAAAACAATATGGAAAGAAAAAAAGAAGAAAATTAGAAGGACTTATACTATCTGACTCCAAGACTTACTATAAAGCTACGGTAATCAAGATAGTGTGATTCTATCATAAAGATTGACAAATAGGTTAATGGAAATAGTGTAGCATTCACTTATGTGGTCATTTAATTTATGACAAAAGTGCCAATAGAAAAATTAAAATCTTTTCAACACATGATGCTGAAGCAACTGGATGTCTATATTTAAAAAAAACAGCCCTTAAACTTTACCTTATACTATACACAAAAACACAGCCATGTGTGGTGGCTCACACCTGTAATGCTAGCACTTTGAGAGGCCAAGGGAGGAGGATGAGGCCAGGAGTTTGAGACCAGTCTTGACAACCCCATCTCTAAAAGAAATATAGAAAACTTAGCTGGATATGGTGGCACACACCTGTAGTCCTACCTACTTGGTGGCACACACCTGTAGTCCTTGAGGAGTTCAAGGCTGCAGTGAGCTATGATTGCACCGCTGCACTCCATTCTGGGTGACAGAATGAGACACTGTTTCTAAAACAAACAAACAAACTGTGCACAAAAATTAATTTGAGATAAATCATAAACCTAAATGTAAAAGCTAAAACTATAAAGCTTCTACAAGAAAACCTAGGAGAATATCTTCATCACTTGGTGGTAAGCAAAGATTTTTTTTTTAGACGTTCAAGAAAATGAATAGGCAAACCATAGACTGGAAGACATTTGTTAAGGAAGCATTTATCTGTCAAAGGATTGGTATTTGAGACTTAGAACTCCTGTAGCTCAATAACAAAAAGACAAGCAACCTAATAAGAAATGGCAAGAATTCAGACAGACGCTTCACCAAGGAAGATACATGAATGGCTAGTAAGCGCTTGAAAAAGTGCTTGACTTCATTAGTTTTCAGATTAAACCACAATGAGGAACCACTGCACACCCACGAGAATAGCTTACATTAAAAAGACTGATAACACCAAATGTTGGCAAGGATGTTGAACTGTAATCACTTTTCTGTATTGTTGGTGGGAGTGTAAAATCACACAACCACTCTGAAATAAAGGTCTGGAAGTTTTATGTAAAACTAAACATACATTTATATGACAGCAATTTCAGCCCCAGGTATTTACCCCAGAGAAATGAAAGCATGTGTCCATAAAAAAACTAGTATAAAAATGTTAATAGCATTTTTCTTCATAAGGCCCGAAACTGGAAACATCCCAGATGTCAGTCAACAGGATGACGGATAAACAAGTTATGGTATATTCATGCAAGGGAATACTACTCAGCAATAAAAAGGGACAAACTAGTTATTCATGCAACACCATACATGAATTTCAAAAACATGCCGAGTGAGAGAGGCGTTTGGCAAGAGACTACATCTTGTATGATCGAATTCATCTCAAGTTCTAAATTTGGCAAGATTGATCTATGGTGAACAAAATGAGAGCACAATGGTTGTGGGGGAAATCGGGTAGGTGCAAGAGGGAACCTTCTGGATGATGATATTTTATAGTTTGATAGGCATATAGGTTAGCTAGGTACATACATTTTTCAGACTCATTGAATGGTACAGTTAACATCTGTGCATTTCCCTTTGTATAAATTTTTCTTCTAAGGAAGACCCATAAATAAACATTCAACTTTTGTCAATGATTCTGGAATGTTTGGGGGTAAAGTGTACTGCTGTATACAATTTACTTTGAAATGCCTAAAAAGAAAGATCGATGGATGGGTATAGGATGGATAAACGATAAAGCAAATATAATAAAATTTTAATTTAGAATATGAGTGGTTCATAGATAGATGTTCACTGTACAGTTATTTCTATATGTTTGAAAAATTTTAAAATAAACTGTTGGGGGGAGGAATCGAATGTGTTAGACATGTCTAAATATGTTCATGGCAGCACCATCTGTAATGGTCCCCAAATAGAAACAACTTATATGTCCATCAACAATAGAAGGGCTACATTGTGTCCTAATCATATAATGGAAGAGTGTACAACATTGAGAATGAAAGATCTATGACTGTCTGCAACAGTGTGGGTGAATCTCGCAAATGTAATGTTGAGTGAAAGAAGCCAGACGCCAAAAGGCAAGACTCATCTGTATAAGGTATAAAAACAGGCAAAACTAGTCCATGCTGTTCAGAGTCAGGATAGTGACTGCCCTTGGGCAGAGTCGTGACTGGAAGAGAACATCAGGGCTCCTTGGGCGCTGGTGATGTCGTCTTGCATGATTTGAGTGCTGGTCCAATGGATGCGCTCGGTTTGTGCAAATTCATCAAGTGGTGCCCATTTCTGGGCACCTATTATATACTAGATGCACCTAGATGCCCATTTCTGGGCATCTATTATATACTTCAGTATTGAAAAAAAATAGTGTTAGCCCTCACTTCTCTTAAAACAGGTTCCTCAGCCCGGCCCCACCCCTGGGAATTTTTTGCCAGCCATCTTTCTCCCATCTCTCTTCTCCCAGTTCCCAGGCTCTGACACGCCTGTCTCCCTCACCTGCCAAGGAAAGACAGACTCAGTGCAGAGGAATTTGGTTCTCAACCTCTACCCTAGTCTAGGCTGCAGGATGGATTCGACTAGAAAACACTCATTAGTGACCTAAACCAAGGAACCATGCAACTCCAAGATAAATTTCTTTGCTTCTTTAGAACAACAGCAACAACAAAAAATGGCTGCAGGCATTTTTTTAAAAGCAAAATTTGTCTTCCATTTACATAGGTGGCCATATCTTTCCCTTCTACCACCCCCAGTTTATCCCTTCCGTCCTCTTTGCTTGAAAGGGGTGGTGGCTACTTATTCCACCAGAGTTGCCAAATCTGGGAAGCGGTGACTTGCCTAAGATGTTGTTCTGGTGCTGCAGCTCAGGCTCAAGGGTCCTTTGGTTGCTAAGTCAACCCTCAGACCTCGGCAAAGCCAGAGTGGAGGTGTCTGGGGGTTGGGGTAGGGGATGAGGGTGTAGGGGAGGAGGGAAGAGAAGCATGGTGGTACGAGGGAAGTAGGGGACAGAACTCTGGGACAAAATTCCTGCCCTTCCCAGGCTTGTAATTGGTTGAGAGGTCTAGATGAACACATCTAAACTAAGCAAGAGAACTATTTTATTAAGCATTTATTATTTTTATCTGATGGGTTAACTTTCAGTCCTCTTGTTCCATGACCAATCAGAAGCATTTGATACAACTGATCTTTCTCTCTTCCTTGAAACATTCTTCCGGATTTCTTCTCCCATCTGTTTTTTCTTGGTCTTCTCCTGCTTGTTCCTCCTCTTCTCTTTGGCCACTCGTTGTCAGAGTGCCCCAAGGCATGGTCCTTAGATTTCTCTTCTTAAACTACTTTCACTCCCTTGATGATTTCATACAATTTTGTGGCTTAAAAAAAATACCATCTTTATGCTAATGACTTTCACTTTTCTGTTTCCTGCCAGATCTCTCGCCTGAACTCCAGAACTGTTTATTGAGCACCTACTCATCTCCGTCTAGGTCTCCAATAGGCATCTCAGATGCACCACGTCCAACAGTGAGCTCTTGATAACTGTCTTCCAAACCTGGTCCCTCCCACAGTTATCTCAGTAAATGGCAACTCCATTCTTCCAGACACTCAGTCCAAAAACCTGGGTGTCATTCCCAGCTTCTCCCTTTCTCTCACCTCCCACCTCCAAACTGTCAGGAAATCCTGTCGACTTAACTTCAAAATACTGAAATCTGAATACTCTCACCACCTTCACGGCCTCCATCCAAGCCACCACCATCATTTCCCCCTTGCGTTACCAACAGCCTCCCAACTTTCCCCCTCCTCAGCCTGCTCTCACCACAATAGAGTGATACATTGTTAAATTGCAAATGTTTAACATTGTTAAAATGCAAATGTTGGGACTCAGAAAAGGAGACCCCAAAGCATGGTGCTTTGGGCTGCTGAATAGTTTGAATGACAGGAGATTGGAAGCCCTCAGAAGCAGCCTCAGAATTGAAGTCTCTCTCTGACTTTCTCTTGCCCCCATCTCCTGCCCCTCTTTCTCCACTCAAGTGTGCCATAAAACCCAGAATTTCTGTCTTTCCACATGGCAGGTCATAAAACTAGAATCTCTCTCCCCCAAAGCAAGCCATAAAACCTAGAAACATTACTTTAACCTTCCTTCTCCTGTCTTTCTGTGCAGGAGCTGGCCATAAAGAAATTCTGGCCTACCTTGTCTGATAATAGGTCATAAGACCCTTGTTCCGGAGGGGTCCTGCCCTGTACCCGGAGGAAGGAATGCTGTACAGAGAGGCCAGGAGGAATCTGAACAGATGGGCCTTGTCGGGTTTCCCTCTTAGTCTGTTACCGTCAGATCATAGTCCTTTTTTCCAATCGAATTTCTACACGGCTGTCCATTCTTCATTGGATGTAAGTATACAAATGTACAGTTTTCCCTGGATGTTTGGGTCTTCATTTCTGAAAGTTTCCTGTGTCATGTCAAACTTTAATGAAATAGATTTGTTATGTTTTTCGCTTGTTAACCTGTCTTTCCTTCTAGGAGTGTCAGCTGGTTGAGCATGATAAGTGAGGAAAGGCATCATACCTTTCTGCCCCTATAACAGTCCGCTCACAATCCTCTAATGGCTGCCTCTTCCCCCCAGAATAAATACCAACCCAGTCTATTCGGCTGGGCCCGCAGGGCTCCACAGAGTCTGGCCTCCTCTCCTCACCACTCTCATCCTATTCTGGACTATTCTTGCCCTCGCTTGTCCAGCCACACTGGCCGCCTTGCCGTCCCTTGAACACACCAGGCACGCTCCTGCCTCTGTGCCTTTGCAATTGCTGTTCCCTCTATTTCAAATGCCCTCCCCCCACCCCATGGCTCACTGTCACCTCCCTCCGGTCGTAATTCTGGTATCATCTTCTTGAGTAAGGCCTGCCCTGGCCATCCTGTCTAAAATTGTGCCTTTTCCCACACATTCCCTATCTCGTTTCTCTGCGTTATTTCTTAATTTAGCACTTACTGTCATCTGATATATATATATATATATTTTTATGTGTTTATATTCTTCAGTGTTTGTATCCCTCCGCTAGAATGCAAAGTCCATGAGGGCAAGGATTTTTTTCTGTTTTTTTCACAGCTGAGTCTCCCAGAACAGTGCCTGGCATACCTAGGTGCTCAATATTTATTGCAGGAAGGAATGATTATTTCAGAATGTCCTAGAAGGTGCTAATAGGCAGGAAGAAATAAGTCAGATAAAGGAGGGCTCAGAGTGGGCTGCAGAAATCTGGAAGAGGGTGAAATTTTCTTCAGTCTTTAAAGAATGAGGAGTCCTTGAAAAGGTGAGAAGAAAGAGAGACCTATTAGCATAGTGATTAAGAGTGTGGGCTCACGCCTGTAACCCTAGCACTCTGGAGGCCCAGCCGGGAGGATCCCTTGGGCTCAGGAGTTCCAGACCAGCCAAAGCAAGAGTGAGACCCTGTCTCTACTAAAAATAGAAAAATTAGCTGGGCATGGTGGCGTGTGCCTGTAGTCCCAGCTACTTGGGAGGCTGAGGCAGGAGGATTGCCTGAGCCCAGGAGTTTGAGGTTACAGTGAGCTACGATGATGCCACTACACTCTACCTGGGGTGACAGAGTGAGACTCTGTCTCAAAAAGAAGTGTGAACTCTAGAGTCAGGTGGCTTGGAGCCAAGTCTTACCTCAGGCACTTGCCAGCTGTGGACAAGCCACCTAACTTTTCTGGGCCTCAGTTTCCATATCTATAAAATGGAGATAATCATAGCACCTATCTCATAGGGTTCTGTGTGTGTATTTTAAGAATCGAGTGAAATACCACATAAATAATATCCAGGCAAGGGCAGGGTACTTGGGAAGACTTTGCTCAAAAAGTGGTCATTGTTATCACCGTGTAGAACTTACGATATCTATGAGCTAAGACTTCATGTCAGAGGCATCATAGACAGTCTCAAACAGGGGACAGAGAGAGCTGGTTTAGACTTAAGAGGCACAGCCCCTAATGGGTACAACAGCTTCTGCCTCAGAACTGTCAGTTCCTGGACTCAGCCACCTGGGTTGAACACAATTCCCATCTTGCATTAGTTGAGATGGCCCTGCTTACAAGAAAAAAGGGAATCAGACTTAGGCACAAAC
Source organism: Lepilemur ruficaudatus (assembly GCA_963574885.1). NCBI lineage: Eukaryota > Metazoa > Chordata > Mammalia > Primates > Lepilemuridae > Lepilemur > Lepilemur ruficaudatus. The sequence goes on from CAUYRT010017050.1 coordinate 6,529, forward strand.
ATGGAATGAGGCCTCTTCTGGGGGCCAAGTTGCTCCCAGCTGCCTGTCGCTGATGCAATCAGAGCAAAGAGAAATGATTCACTTCGATCCTGCCATCAGCCTCAGGATTTTGGCCAGGTGCAGGTTTGGGGTTGGTTGGTGGATTATTTTTTCCCTTCCTGAGTTGAAAGAGCAACTTTGTGTTTCCAAAAGGCACTTTCTTTATGCAGAGAAATTCTGCGGTGAGGTTTTGCTGGGCTCAGTCTGGGATGAACCACCTTTGCTTATGTCTGGGGAGAGAATGCAATCTAGTGCCCCTATTTTTTCTTTCCCTCTCACCCAGTAAAGATGCAGGGAGCTGAAAGGTGTCTTTCAGAAGTGCTGGAGACAAGGGAGTTGACTGCTAAGGTAAAGGACGCTGTACAAGAGGCTGCCAGAGAAATAGCTTCTTGTTTGTTAGCGTGGGTTTGTGGTGAAGAGGTCTGTGAAGCCCTCCCCCAGAGCACCCGGGATGAAACAGAACAAATAAAACTTGTATTTGTTTGTCACTAACCCTGGATTTAGATGCTGCTTTATGGCCAGGGTTATTGGGATCAGCTGAAACCCAGGCTGATGTTTATTCCTGGGATTGCAAAAAGAGACAAATACCTCTCTGTCCTTCCATTTTCCAGGCCAGGAGGGCAGGAGACACTTTCAATCAAGCAAGAAGGCAGTGAAGAGTTATTTTTTAGGTGCCCATTGGGTCCCCAGTGCTGAGCCACATAAATATAAATAGAAAAAGTATAAAACTTAGGCTCCAGCCCTCAAGACACATAAAATCCAGTTAGGAGGAGGCTTGGTGGGCAAAACAAACTAAGAGAAACCGTTAACAAACAGTGATGTGAGTTCCTAAGAATCTTAGGATCAATCTTACACGGGGTAAGAGAGGAAGAAAATGAGGGGGAGATGGGGGTGGTTGTTGGAGAAGGCTTCATGGGGAAGGTTTTTAAGACAATAAGAAACATGGACACAGAAAGCTCATCTCTTTTGTTCTGCATGGTAGCCTGGCATTTAGCATAATGCCCCACCCATAGTGGGCATTCAGTAAATATTTGAAGGATGAATGAAGAAAGAGGGGGCTGATATTAAAAGGATGAATAGGTGAAGAAGAGGAAGGAGGGCATTCCAGCAGGAGGCCCAGAGAGGTGAGCCAGAGGCCTTGGTGAGACTAGTCTAACCACAGTGGAGGGTGTTTAGTGAGGAGTAGTGGGTAATGAGGTTAGATACAGGGCCAGATGGGGGAAGGCTGCAAAGCCATGCAGAGAAATTTAGAGAAGATGAACATTCCTTCATTCTTTCATCAAGCTTTTATTGAGCGCAGCCCAGGTACTGGGCAGAGAGGCAAGGGAAAATAGTGGATAGTTGTGGATATCTCAGATAGAAAAATGAATTAAAAGACATCCTGATCCATTGGAAATTGGCAGAATATCTGTCCTTTATTGTAATAACTGTGATAATGGTGGTATGGACAAAATATTTTGATGTTCTAGTCAGTTTGGTTGCAAACAACTAAGGCCATATCAGACTTGCTCAAATGAATTGAGAGTTTATTGAAAGGTACTCCAGACATCCAAGGCTAAGAAGTAGCGTTCAAGAGGGACACAGTGGGGCTCAACCAGGGAAATCAGGCATCGCCCCTCCTCCCTTCCTTCCTCTTTCACAGTAGTGCCTGCTGGGTAGTCTCTTACTTCCACCCTTTTCTCTGTGTAGGCTTCGTTCTTTGGCTTCTCTCTCTCTTATTTTACCTCATGCAGGCTTGGCACTATAACACCACAATACCCTCCTATTCCAGGGCCAGCCATCCTGATGCACTCTCTGAACTCTTAAAGTCAAAATCTCAAAGACTAAGCTGATTGCCTCAGTTCAGCCTCTGGATGGGTACTCTTGGGTCAGGTGATCACTTAGAACCAATCAACTGTGGCCAGGAGACAAATCATACAATTAAAACATGGCTGCTTAAATCTACCAGAAACTGTGGCTACAGGACATTTCCAAAGAAGGCATGTGGACTGGGAGACAATAATAGACAATATTAATTCCTACAGGTTAACAATGTAGGGAGCAAATCAATTCACTTGGTTGGAGGTGGTGAAAGGAGAAGGCTTCATTGCGCCCGAGTTAAAGGTCTGATTTAGTGCTAGGGGGAAAAAAGACATTGCAGCTGTCGATGAAAGCAGCATTCTAAAACAGCAGCCCTTAGGAGGAATTGGAAAAGAGCCGGAAAACTGAAGGGACCCAGAACATCAGGAAGGCTTTTGCCTACTCCAGAATGGAGCAGTTTAGAGACAAATACTTTAAAAAAAAAAAAAATGTAGCCTGAATTTTTTTAGGGCAGAGTCTGTTTTTCATTTATTGCTATAACCCCTGGCCACATAGGCTCAGAGTAGAAACTCAATACACATTTGTTCAATTGAATCAAAGTCCCCTGAAGTCCAGACAATCAACGAACATGTTGCTATTTGTATTCTGTTAGGGACAGTCTGGACCAGGAACACAACACAAAAAAATCAAGACATGATTTTTCTGATTAGTAATGCAGGGCTCGGGTCACTGGGTGCAGATTTGGTGAGAAGTAAAAACGCAGCAACAGGAGAGTCTGAGCCAAGGTGCCTGGTGGAGGCTAGATAAACAGATAGCACTGTGGCGGGTGGCTCCAGGGACAGATCAAAGCCGGCTTCCCCAGCACGAGCAGCAAGCATGGCAGGAATCTGGGGGACCTCTCACCCAGTCCCCCACCCACACTCACAGATGGAAAGCCACACCATTTAGTGGTCACACCTTTGAACACTGCCAGCAAGCAGGTATTTATGACAAATCTTTTACAACCTAGTATATAGCTGTGTCAGATAGGCAGCTGTGATATGACTGGGCTGTATAATTTGTGGCCGGACTACCTGGGTTCACAGCCCAGGTCTGCCACTTGGGCAAGTGTCTCAACTACTTAACTATTTTGTGCCTTACTTCCCCAATTTGTAAAACAGTTATAATAAATTCCCTTAGGGGGTCATTGAGGAGATTAAATGAGATAATGTTCGTTTATGCATCTGCATTTAATATGCAAAGTAATTAAAATGATATCTGGCACATAATAAGCAAGTATGATTACTATAATTGGTACCAAAAAACTAGACTGCAGAGAGGAGCTTCCAACCTGGAGGACATGAGAGAGCGCTAAAACCCACAATCACAACCTGTTGGTGGTTATGATATGGACCTTCCTACCACCCATCCCTCCTTTCTTCTGGGAGCAGACCCCTGTTTGGCCTGAAAACAGGAATAGAAACTAAGCCAGAAATTCTTCCCTATGATTTTTCCAAATGGTAGAAAAGAGAATATTCCCTCTCCCCAAGATTGTTTCCCCCTGTTTTGGGTTTCATATGGTAAGGAGGTCAGCTCAGAGCTGCCTTTGCTCATTTCCCCCTCCCAGTGGGGAAGCTGGCCTGAGAGTGTGGAGCAGATTTGCAGAAAGAAGCTGGAACACAGTTCTGGCTCGAGCAGAGCTCGGAGTCTCTGAATCCATTTGACCCTGGATCCAGATATCCACTCCCTTTGGTCTGTAATTTGATTACAGAAGTCATTAAATCAGTTTCTCTCTTTCTCCTTAAACTACTTTGGATTCAGTTTCTTGTCACTTGCAACTAGAATTTGTGCTTGAGGTCAATTCAGGAGGAAACCAGCTGAGTTTGATTTTTCTTTTACATTAAACAATGACAATCCTTTAAGTTTTATGGCAAACAATGTAGATTCTTACTGTTTCTCTTCCTTTGTTTTTTAATAAACACTAGTAGGAAAATCAATGGTGTTTTGTAGCCACTAAAATGGTCCTGTCTTGGACCATTTGCTTTTTTTTTTTTTTTTGAGACAGTCTCACTCTGTTGCCTGGGCTAGAGTGCCGTGGCGTCAGCCTAGATCACAGCAGCCACGAACTCCTGGGCTCAAGCGATCCTTCTGCCTCAGCCTCCTGAGTAGCTGGTACTACAGGCATGTGCCACCATGCCTGGCTAATTTTTTTAATATATTTTTTAGTTGGCCATCAATTTCTTTTCTATTTTTAGTAGAGACTGGGGTCTGGCTTTTGCTTAGGCTGGTTTTGAACTCCTGACCTTGAGTGATCCGCCTGCCTCAGCCTCCCAGAGTGCTAGGATTACAGGCGTGAGCTGCCGCGCCTGGCCTCTTGGACCATTTGAAAAGGAACAACCTAGGGGCAGCTTTTTAAAAAAGTTTCATCTCTTAAATTTTTAAGCTCTTCAAAGGTTAGAGTGCATTTACATCAAGGGTCTCAACCTGCATTGCTACAAGGGCCATTGCAAGCAATGGAGTGAAGTGGATGGGTGGGTGTAAGACAAGAGGGAGGAGTGGGGACTGTGGCAAAGTGGCAAGTGCTTGATCCCTCTGGGAGAAGCTGCTCCCATCAACCCCAGCGCATTGTTTCTGTGTGCAAATGCAGGCACAGAGTTGCCAGGTCCTCCAATTTTTAAGACATTCTGAACCTCTGGAATATTTAATGTGAAATCTTCCAAATTGTGAACACTGGCTATGAATTCAACTTTCAAACATGACCTAGTAGGTAGGGCCACTAAACCGTCCCAGTTTGCTCAGGACTAAGTGGTTTCCTGGGATGCGGAACTTACACTGCCAATCAGGACGAGTTGGTTACCCTGTGTATAGGCCAAATGGAATTTATAGGAGACCTCTGGCTCACACACATGGTCTCATTTCACCCCACTGAGGTATCTGTGCCCTCCAGGTCTGCATCCGCTACCAGCTGAGGCAGGTGTATTTGTTATTCCCACTTTATAGAGACTCATAAACTCCTACAGGTGTGAGACAGAGAATCTGTTTATTCTATGACCCAATGAAACATCCCTCACCTCCCCTTGTGGGTCTGGCCTTGTGTGATCAATAAGATTCAGGCCTCTTCCAGCTGCTTCTGATAACTTCCCCATAGTTATAAAATTTCATCTCTGCTTGGGGAGGGCAGGGCCCTCTGGGTAGCCAGGAGATGATGGAGGTTTTTCCCTTAATCCCTCCTCTTTCAGCTGAAAGAAAATCTACATTTATAATTACATTCCATATAGTGAACTTGAACTTGCTACACTTTATGAATGTGGAACCCTAAAGCATGGAGTGGGGAGATGGGTTGCTTGAGGTACCCGGCACATTGGTGACGGAATCTAACCTCCAGGGGCTTGTTTCCCGGCAATGCTACTTGACTCTTTTATTAGGGGAAGGGAAGGAGACCAACATTTGCTGCCTGTCTCCCAGATGCCAGGCCCCACACTGGGCACTCATACAGCCTTCCTAATTCCCCACAAACTCCCAAGGCAAGGACTGGTGTCCCAAGCCTGTGCCCTTTCCAGGCCACCACCCTGCCAATCCAGGCGTGCCAGGAGGGTGTATGGAATTTCCAGGTTGTCATTGCACAAGGGGAAGAGTGTGCAGCTTGGAACCCAGTGAAAGAATAAGGGTCACACATAGGGGTTTTTTTTTTTGCATGCAGCTCACCAGGTGTTGGTGGCTCTGTGGGTGGGTTGCAGGGAGAGACAGGTCCACCTCCTTCCTGTGTGAAGTTGTTCTCTGATGAGACGATGCATGTTAAATGAACTATAAACTTTTAAGAGCACATTCCATACCCACTCATAAACATTAAGAATCATTCCCTTTTGGAAAGCTGCTAGGCTCAAGGCAGCAGAGCGTGCCACCAGCCTAGAGGGGCCCCTCGCTAGTATTTCCTCCACCACAGGTCTAAATTCTTGTAAGGGAGCCAGAATTAGAAAGTGAGGTTTGTCTTTTATTAATACCTTTAGCCCTTCCACTTAGGTGTCTTTGACATTTTGGAACAGAGTGGCAGGATGACAGTATCACATCGCAGTTCTCAGCAGGAGGTTTTTTCTGTTGGCTCCGAGTTCAAATCCCATCTCTGCCATTTATCTGTTGAGTGATGTCAGGAGGCAGACCACAGAACCTGTCTTGCCCCGTCAGACTATCCTCTCTGGGAATAAGGTGCACGAGACCAGATCTTCACAGGGTTATCGTAAAGATTGAAAATGAAATGAGGCCAGGTGCGGTGGCTCATGCCTAGCACTTTGGCAGGCCTTGGCAGGAGGACCTCTTGAGGCCAGGAGTTTGAGACCAGCCTGAGCAAGAGCGAGACCCCATCTCTATAAAAATTAGCTGGGTGTGGTGATGCATGCCTATAGTCCCAGCTACTCGGGAGGCTGAGGCAGGAGGATTGCTTGAGCCCAAGAATTTGAGGTTGCTCTGAGCTATGATGATGCCACCACACTCTAGCCCGGGAGACAGAGCAAGACCTTGTCTCAAAAAAAAAAGAAAGAAATGAAGTGGAGCTCATATCCTTCATATGACCTAGCAGTCTCACTCCTATGTATTCACCCAAAAGAAATGAAACCGTCTGTTCACACAAAAACTTGTATGTGAATATTTGTAGCCCAAAACTGCAAACAACTCAAAGGTCCTTCAACCGATGTACAGATACACAGACTGTGGTACATCCATACAACGGAATACAAATCACCACTAATGAGAAACAGGCTGGTGGTACATGCAGCATACACAACAACAGGGATGAATCTCAAATGCACTGTGCTAAGTGAAAAAAGCTAGACACTAAAGGTTGCACATTTTTGTGGAATCATGTATGATTCCATTTACAAAAGACATCCTAGAAAAGGCAAAGCTATAAGGACAGAAAACATACCAGTGATTGGGGGTGACATGGAAGAATTTAGTGGGGAGGGCGTAGAACCATTCTGTATCTCGATTGTGATAGTGGCTACGTGACTGTGTGCATTTGTCAAAACTTGCAGAACTGTCCACTAAAAAGGGTGAATTTTACTGTATGTAAGTTATGCCTCATTAAACCTGACTTAGAAAATGCAAAAACAAAGGACAAGGGCCAAGCTAGCGCCCCCAAGAAGAAAATACCTACAGACTCCTTTGCACTGAAGTGTTAGTAGCAACGTGTTCTCCCGTCCAGCATTTTTCCTTTTGTAAAAAGAGTCTGAAACTTGTGTATTAATATAAAAACAAGGGTGGCAGTGTGGTGTGTGCATGTGTGTGTGTGTTTGTATATGTATAAAGAAACTCTGAAAATTATGCAAGAAACTAATAACATCAGAGACTGTGGGAGTGAGGTAGGATGTGGGGGAAAGGGGTACCCGGTAGGAGAAAAACTTTTCAGTACAAATTGTGTATGTGAGTGTGTGTGATATAATTTTTGAACCATGTGAATATATTATCTATAAAAACCTTAAATTACCAAAACATCAAAAGGGTTGAAAAGAAAGGGAAATGCTTAATTCCTTGCATGACTCTCTGCTAGTGGCATCTGTGAGGGGGTGGCATTCTTGTGGCAGCCATATCACATGAGCAGCTGCTTACTGGGCCTTGGCCCCACCCACCCTTCTAATAAACCGAAGGCAAGGCTGGGCTCCAGAGTAGATGGCTGAGGGTGGCTTGTGGTCTGGTTCAAGAGGGAGCAGAACTGAGAACACTGTCTTTCTCCCCCATGTGTCTTCTAGTGGCAGAAATCCCTTTTAGTCTTTCACCCTGCAGTTGGAATGGGACTTCACCTGCAGATCATCCCTGAAGGAGTAATCATGGGCCTAAATTCAGACTTTGGTGTGAATGTCGGATGTCGGACTCTTAGACGCTCTCCCAGAGACATGTTTTGTAAGAGAGCAAGCAGACCATGAGGGCCCTGGGCACCTGAAATCTAGTGCAATGGAAACGTGGAAGACACCAGTTAATTACTTCCCAGTCTTGTATGGGGCAGACCTAGATGAAAGCTCTAGGAAACACGTGTTTTAGAGTATTCAGGCTTTGGAGTCATCCTGAATTTGAATCTCACCTCCACCTGTCCCCAGCTGTGAGCTCTTATCCGAGTACTTAACCTCGCCCTGTCTCAGTTTCTTCATCTGTAAAATGAGAATCCTAATAATACCTATGTTGAATGGTTGACATGAGGGTGAGAGGAGACCTCACAGGAGACCCTGTGACCAGGGGCAGCACCATGGATGACCCACTTTAGGTGTTCAGTACCTGGGAGCCTTTGTCACTTAGATCTGCCTGGGCTGCCTCAAGGCCACACATGTGATGTGGGGTTGTGGGGGAAGGATGGTGACAGAGAGGAGCAACGACATGGAACAATACCAAGAATGAAAGCAGGGCGGCGGGGCTGACTCACTGGATGACTCACTTCCTCGCCCAGGGATGTTCTGAGCATCCACAGAGCTGCTTCTCATACTCCTCACACCCTCGGTTCCCTTTTTGTGGGGAAGGCCTGAGAAAGATGCCAGTGCTGTGCCCCTCCTCGATCCCCAGACAGCAGGGAGCAGAATGTCGGACCTTCCCTTCATACCCAGGACCACAGGAGAGTTCGGCCAGCTAGCACACCATTTCTTTAATTCACAAAATAACAGTCCCCGTAAGATGCAATCTTCTTAAGACAGAGCAGTTTTGCCCAGGAGTGCAGGAGAGATTCTAGACTCCTGTTGCCCTTTTGTAGATTATCACAGAGATATCTGCACCCCATAGAACATTTGAAAGAACAGAAAAGCGTAAAGAAGCTGAAAAAGTCATCTGTAATCCTATCATTTAGACTTAATCACAGTGATGAGTTTGGTAGTTTTCCACTGTGGTTTTTTTTCATTTTACAGTCAACTTTATCATGTTTATATCAGTACTATTCAAAAGAAATCTTATGCAAACCACAGATGTGAGCCATGTATGTAATTTATTTATTTATTTATTTTTTGAGGCACAGTCTCACTCTGTTGCCCTGGCTAGAGTGCTGAGGCATCAGCCTAGCTTATAGCAACCTCCCACTCCTGGGCTCAAGCAATCCTTCTGTCTCAGCCTCCCAAGTAGCTGGGACTACAGGTTTGTGCCACCATGCAGCTAATTTTTTCTATATAGTTTTAGTTGGCCGATTAATTTCTTTCTATTTTTTAGTAGAGACGGGGTCTCGCTCTTGCTTAGGCTGGTTTC
>CAUYRT010017051.1:0-17896 GCA_963574885.1 Lepilemur ruficaudatus
AGCAGCTCTCGCCACCTTCCAGCGCTGTTGAGAGGGGAGAGGAGAGGACCTCGGGGGTGAGGACGCAGGACGCATGGAGCACGGAGCTTTGCGTGTAGCGTGTGGTCAAGAAGCATTTGCTGCGTTACATTTGTATTAGTCTTTTTTTAGAAATGTCTCCTTTCTAAATGTCTCCTTTCTAAATAGTTACAAAGGGAGAAAGCAGAGACTGGACTAAAATCCCTGCACTGGGTCTGTCTCTTCTCCGCCCACAGAAGTGCATCTTGGTTCACGAATTTCGACTGAGGGGCCTGGTTTAAATAGACACCAAAGCAGCTCGGAGTCTCCTCTGGGACTGAGAGGCCGGCCATGTTCTCACCTTGGCTGGGTGCTCACCGAAGCTTCTGAAACAGAGAACATCTGGTCCATAAGGGGAGTGGCAGGGAGCTCGCCGCTGCCCAGACCCCCGACAGTGCTCACGGACGCCAAATTCCCCGTGTCCGTGAGGAGGGCTGCATTTCCAGGACTTTCTCTTGTTGACAATCTGAACTCCCTGAATGGCATTTTGTGATATTTTTCCACAAGCAAAAGTGGTCACATATAATTTGTAAACTTCCTAACTCACATAACTTTAATAACTTGCTAAGAATAACAGCAGTTATACCACTTGAATCTGGGGCATTTCTCAGTGTGTTAGAAGACCCTGGAAGCTCTGAGAGAAGATTAAGCATCGTGATAGTAGGTGGTAGCTGTGTCCCGGCGGTTCTCCTGCGTGGCTCTGTGTCATTTATCTGCGTGTGTACATGGGCTGTCTGGAAAGCATCGGGCCACTGTTAATATGTATTTTTCCTACTACGTGGCTGGATACTTTCCGGACAGCCCGCATATGTTTGCTGTGTGTGGACTGATTTGAGATCCGATACAGAAGCTGTTGGAATTAGTCAGGGTAGGCTCACTTCTGCAACAAAAAACAGCCCCAATATTGTTGTGGCTTAGTACAACAGGGTTTATTTTTTCACTCAGGTGAAGTCCAGTGAGCAGTAGACTCTCGGGCAGGGTTTGGGCGGAGAAAGTCTGCTGCTAGTGTCATTCAAGGACGAGTCTCCTTGTGCCGTAGGTGGCGCCAATCCTTGGCATCTCCTCCTTCAGCTAGCAGATGCGGAAAGAACGAGCACAGAGGCCGCACGGCAGGTTGTCATGGGCCACACCAGGAAGTGGCACATGCTCCTCCTGTCCCCATTCCACTGGCCAAACGGTCACACAGCCACCTGTCTGCAAAGGACATCGGGAAACTTGGTCCAGCTGTGTGTCTAGGAAGCAGAGGAATGTAAACAGGAACAGACGTGGACACGAGGCATTCCCTGTCACCCTAGCGATACCCAAATTGGTACATCAAACCATCCCAGAATGGGCAGATAATCTTCTTACCGAATCAGGGGATAGTAAGTTAGTATTTAGTACATTTCTTTGGGATTCATTTGCTTTTCAACTCAGAGAGGAGACATTCAAAATGAAATATCTTGTTAATAAAGTTTTTCCCAGTGTTTGGGCAGACTTCACAGATCAAATTTACATTTTTTTAAAAATATAAAGTCCTTAAGATAAATACTTTTTTAAAGCATTGCAAAGAATTGTGAAAGGTCTGAGAGCTGACCCTACTTGCCAGCTAATGAGTTGGCCTGTCGTAGTTTCACGGATTCTGGCAGAAGACATGAGACTCCTGGGTCAGAGACTTTGTCCTGTTCTCTGCTGTCTGCTCACTTCCTGGCACCTAGAATCCTCAGTCAGTATTTGTGAGTGAGTGAACGAGGAAAGCCTACCCTCATCAAACCTCTTCTCCCCGTGTCCCTGTCTCAGTGAAGGCTGTCACCATACCCTCAGCTGCCCAAATCAGAAACTACGCGCTGCTTTCAACTCTCTCCACTGTAACGGAAACTATTATTATATGCACGAAAACACCAACCATCCAAAAAATGGTTTCCTCATGTGCCAACTCACGTTGACGTGATTCTGCTGTTGCTGGCTTTGAAGGTGGGGGAGGGAGCTGTGGCGTGCAGGCAGCCTCCAGAAAGCCGGAGAAGGCAAGGAAACAGATCCTGCCCTGGAACTTCCAGAAGGAACCAGCCTTGCTGACAACGCTCCTCATTTCTGATTTCTGACCTCCAGAACTGCAAGATAAAAAGATCTGTGTTGTCTGAATCCACGATGTTTGTGGTAACCTGTTCCAGCAGCAGCAACAGGACACCTGGCAAGGAGAGAGGGGCTTGCCGGGAACCCGGCCCTCCTGGAGGTGACTGCCAGCGCTGCTGACGAGGGGCCGTGCTCCTGAACACCTTCGTTTGCAGGATGCGCACAGAGGGGCAATGAGTGTCTGGTGGGTGGGCACGGGCGGGATTGGACAGTCTCTGGGGAGATTTCCAGGCGAGAAAATGTGTTGCCCCATCCTTCACGACACTGAATTTTCAGTGTGTTCCCAGGGGCGTGGGGACAGGTGGGGAAAGAGCGGTTACCTTAGCACACAGGTGCACCGCAGTTCCGTAAAACCCAACCCCTCCCTGTGTTGGGAGCAAAGGGTTTTTCTTTCCTTTGCAGGGTTTCTGTGGCTTTCCAAATTGCCTCGCTTGGATGTGATTAAGATCGAGGAAGCTTGCATGGGCTCGATTTTCCTGGCTACGTTCTTGCTGCCGTGAGAGGAGCCTTCTTCAACCCCCTCCCCACTTCCTCTTTAATACTCTTTTCTCCTCCCGCTTGCTTCTCCCTCCAGGTTTTCCAGGGGAACTCGGAACTTAATGAGGAGGGAAAATAATTGCAGATGAGACTTCAAAGGCAAATGTTCTAAGTTTCTAAAAGGAGAATATCAAAAAGAAAAAATGTTCAAGCAGCATCTGATAGGAAGAAAAAGAGAAAAAACTGAAAGCGAAATGAAAAATGGGACTAGGCAACAGGCACGGACCGTGGGACGAGAAGGGAGGCGAAGGGAAGGAGTCCCAAAGCAGAGCTCGCAAGCTGCTGGGGTCGCGTGTCCCCCGCAGAGGGGTGGGTGGACGGAAATGGGATGAAAAGAGGAAGGCCAGGCATTTCCCGCAAATGTTAGAGAGACCCGAGAAGGGATGGACGCTTCACGAACACGATTGGTTTTTTTTTCTGATCTTTCGTCTTCTGTTAGAGGTCTTTCCTCAAAGCTCCCTCACGTCAGAGAGAACAAATGGCTTTTAATGCACCCTCGTTCTCAAGCTTTTTCAACGGCGATTTCGCTAATTTAGATCACAGCGTCTCGGAGCACAGACGACATTTTCTTCTACAGGTGGCGTCTTGGTGCATCTTGCTCACTGTGCGTTTGCTTAGGATACGTTATTCACCTGACTTCCAGTATATAGACGGTCCTCATGGTTGAAGGAAACAGCGTTGAATGTTCTATGCTTGCATCTGTGTGTGGAAAGGGCAGAATGCTTCGTCTTAATACCCACTGTGGAATTTTTATGTCCTCGTTGAGTGTCTGTGTGGATTAGGCAGTGATCATTCTCTCTAGAACTGCTTAGAAGTTACGGAGGGCCTCTTGATGTTGGTAATTAGCCTGTGCCTTTGAGCTGACCGACGGTCCCAGTACGCAGATGTCTCCAAACACTCGCACGCAGACACGCTCTCTGCTGCCTCTCCTCACTCATCAGAGCTTTTGTTCGCAGCTGTTTCTCAATCACTTACCGGCTGTGTTAATTACGCATTGTCAATTTGTTAAAGTTCTGTGTTTGCTGTCATGTATAATCATAACATTGTAATAAGAGCCAATAATTTGTAGGTGATGGCAGATGGTGAGGACCCAAATGGGTGCCAAAGAAAGAAATGCATTTGTAGATCACATCACAATATTTTTGTCCTCAAAGTTTCTTCCTTTTTCTCCTGCAAAATTCTCGTGTGTGTGTGTGTGTTTGTGTGTGTGTGTGTGTGTGTGTGTGCATCTTGAGGACATGAGCCTTTGAAGTAATTTTTCTCCAGGAAGTCCCTACGATGCCAGCTCTCCATGACAACTGCTGAAAACACACTGACACGTTTTCCAAAAAAAAATTAAAAAAAGAAACACCAAACAACCAAAACAACGATAATAAAATTACTGGAAGCAAGGGTAGAGCGCAGCCAAGGCAATTAAAGAGTTCTGAATAGCAGATCAGTCATTCCTGCGGTTGCAATTTCAATCAAGCTGTAAATTGCCATTGTCTCGAGTCCCTCTGATGAGAAATCTCTCTGGGTCCTTTGTAACTTCTCCGGAATGAGTGTCTTGGACAAAACAAGTGTCATTTCTGGTTTTCCTTGGGGAGGGGGAAGATAGAATATTTCCTGCTACTCTTGGGCACTGTGTGATTTTGCCAGATTCCCTTGTGCAAAGCTTTGGAGCAGATGGCATCCATGTGATAGATGGAGACCGGCTCGGCAAATAATTTGAAATCCCAGGGAAACTGTCTTGGGTCGGCTGGGAGGTGAGGGCTGCGCCGCCTCCCGGGGAAGTAGGTACTTGGAAATAAATGGGATCTCCACCGTGGCACACAGCTACTGCCTGTCAGTTGCCCACCTAGGGCAGATACTGACGTGGACACGTTAAGTGGAGAATGTCACCCAATCTCTCAGCCCTGAGTTCTCCTCGGACCTGCCCTCTGCAAGTGTGGCTCCATCCCACAGTTGGAACGTCAGTAAGTCAGGATTCAGCTACAGTTATGCTGGGGTGGCATCCAAAAGAATTCTTCCCCTGGGGCTCTTGCTCTGACTTGCTATTACTAGAGTTACTGACTCATCTGGGAAGAAGAGCCCCTTACAGTGAGGGAGATGACATCTCTACGGCTCTGTGTTTGGATTCTGGCTACTGTCACTGTGGACTTGTGGTTTCTTGAGGGAGAACCAAGGCAAAGACAAGCCTAGGGCCTGGCACCTCCACTCCAGAGACCTGGGCATCTGAAGACGGTAGAGGAAAAAGGAGTTTGTGCATTTCTTCCTCGGCCCTCTGTGGACGTGTCTCTTTCTTAGGAGTGAATACCTGGTCTCCCTCTCCTGAGCCTCAAGCACCAGGAAACAGTCATGCGTCTAGTTCATTATCAGATTTTCAAGAATCTCAAAGTCTTTGAGAGAGAGCCTCTGGGTCGGTGGAGTGTTTTCCCTAGAGTTTCCTGGAGGCCCACAAGTCAGTAAGAACTGAGCCGGCACTTTGGCCATATTGCACAGACATTCAGAGATGTTGGGATGCTCCCTGAGCCCAGGCTCTGCCTCCAGGGTCTTTGCCACGAGCACCAGCTGCTTCCCGGGCAGCTGCCTGCTGACAGTGGCCAGGACTGGGTAGGTCTCCGTGAGCAGACCTTGAAACCCCACAGCTCTTGCTAACTCCGTTGGTGCACGCTGTCCTGCCACCGGATCCTGAGCACGGAAGGGGAAGTACCTTCTCCATAATGAGTCCATAGGAGAGGCTGGCAGACTTGTTCTGTAAAGAGCCAGACAGTAGGTATTTTAGGCTTTGCTGGCTGTCTGGGCAACTACCCACATCTGCCATTCTAGTATGAGAGCAGCCATAGACAATATTTAAAGGAATGGTGGTGGCTGTGTTACAATAAAACTTTATTTACAAAAACAGGTGGTGGGCTAGATTCGGTCTGTGGGCTGTAGTTTGCCAATTCTTGGTCTACAGGAATTTTCTTCCTACAAAAAATATTAATAAAAGGGCACTAATAAGCTTCTTAATAGCGTATTGAATCTAAAAGCAAAATTCTATGACACTGTGGTAAGAACAGAACAGATAGAGGGATGCGGTTAGTGGAGCACAAAGGCGGGGCACCTAATGTACCCCACATGAGGCTAAGTTTGGGTGAAAACACTTGGAGGATGGAGAAGGTCTGGGGGCTACTCAAGTGCAGTGGTGATTAAGGTGGGTTTTGAGGATAAATTAAGAGTTCCAAGGGATCAAAACCCAAACAGCATGTGCAAAGGCACTGAGACATGGCAGAGCTGGAGTGTGTGGGCCGGCACATGTTCTGGTGTGTCACTGCCTCAGTCAAGGGGGCCAACTTCAGCAGCAGAGGGAGATGCGAAGGCAGGTCAGGGCCAAGGTGAAGGGTGTCACTGCACGCACAGGAATGTGGCTTTCTCCAACAGACACTGTGGAGACGAGGGGGTGTTCTCAGCAAGGACAGACGTGATCAAAACTGGGAGGGGGGTGGGAAGCGGACATCTGAGGTGAGTGGGATCACCGGAGATGTTTGGGAGCCGAACTTGGCCCCGGCCTGAGGACCCCTGGGTCAGTTCTGAGATCTCTGTCAGTTTGGTCCAGGGCTCTGGCTCGTAACCCCTTCAGGCCCCCCAAGTTCACCCTTTTATGTCTGTGTGACCTTGGGTCAGTTAGCAGGTTCCTCACCCCGTGTGTGTGTCTCAGCTTCCTCATCTGGAAAATACTAGCACTGTCGCACCGCACCACACGACAGAGAAGCGTTTCATGGCACGATGTCAGTTTTAGGTGTCAACTTGGCCAGGCTGCAGTAGCCGGTTACTGAACCAAGCCAGACCCTGGTCTCCATGTAACTGGGGAGGTATATTGCAGATGTGATGAACATCTGTGGTCAGTTGAGTTTAAGTGAAGGAGATGCTCCTTCATAACCCAGGTGGCCTCATCAATTGGCTGAAAGGCCTTAAGGGCAAAGCTGAGGCTTCCCCGTGGAAGAAATTCCACCTGTGGACCAGAGTATCGGTGCCTGTCTGAGCTCCCAGCCAGCCCACATTGTTCTGACTTGCCCGGCTGACCTCTCAACCGTGGAGTAGGCCAGTTCCTTGAAATCGATCAATCTCTCTCTCTTTATATTTACACATTTGGTATATATTTGTAAAATATATGTGTTTATAAGTATTTATACACGTTATAGTAATGTGTGTGAGCATGTGTGTGTATGTGTGTGTGTGTGTGTGTGTGTATATAGATCTGTTTCTCTAATTGAATCTTGACGGATACACATGGTAGGGCAAAACTGAAGTCTAAAAATGTCATTAATAAAGCGAAAGTTTAATGGTATGTTTTCCACTGTTAAAGTAGAAAAAAGTATCAGTCTTTAGTGGAGAAGGTGGATCTGTTCTTCATCCCAGAGGGTCATTAGGAGACACGGAGGCTTCTGTTGACACAAATCCTTCGGAAATGTGCTGATCACTGCCCAGCCCCCGCTGTGGCGGGAGGGCCCTGGCAGAGGTGTTCAATCGTGGTTTGTGCTTATGAATCAAGAGACTCGAAGGCATCGTCGGCGCTTGCCTCGCTCCAGCTCTGTAGGCAAGTTTATTCCTTGTCCTACGTACCCAGCAGGGCCTTGCGGGAAAACCCAGCGGTGCATTTAGGCGTTACCCACTCTTGCTAATGAATAAGTCATCGCACAGAGACGGCAGAGCTGGTCTGGAGAAGGGACCTCACGGGCTTAGAAGAAAGTTATGCGCCGTGTCGGATCTGAGCCTTAAAGTAATCACCTGGCTGGCTTTCGGGCTGAACGCCAGGCAGGGGGGCGGCAGGGGCTCCTGGGGCTGGGTCTTGGCACAGACGGCTGTTCTGTCAAGCAGCCTCAGCACAGCTCCCGGGAACACTGTCCAGCAAGTGTCTCTCTAGGTTCTCACAGGCAGGATCCACGGCGCAGTTTGTCTGGTGGCCTCCAGACTGGAAGAGGATTTCTGGGAGCTAAGGTGGTGGTGGGCAGGGAGAGCGGCCATTGGCGGGGCTCAGAGGGCCTGGGCAGAAGAGAGGGCTTCTGGTGCCGGCCATCTCCGAGAAGGACGCACCTTAAAATGGAAACCTTGTAAGAGACCTGGGTCTGGGGCTTGGTTGCAGGAAGAAGGAACATTCATGAGTTTCAGTGGCTGTGGCAGGAGTTAGAGCTCCAGACTTGAGCTGGAATGAGAGATTAGTCCAGATAATAAAATCTAGGCCAAGAGCAGGACCCAGCAAGGGCCATGTCAAGTTTGCAAAGTTGACAACTGTACCATCGTCATCACGTGCCACCAGAGGCTGGGCTCAGAGTTCTCTCCTCTCCAGCCACCGCTTAGTGTTTAAGGCCAAGAGTTGAAGAAAGATGTAAATTCATGCTTACAGGAAAGAAGGGAATGAACACACCTTCCTGAAAAAGATCAACTTTAAGCACTGAGGAATACAGGGGCCCTCCCTGTTCCAGTTGTACCTTGGGCTAGCGTTGCCAGGTCTCACAAAGAAAACTACAGGATGCCTGAATAAACAGTGCTGGCCAGTAGATACCCACGTGCAAAAGAATGAAGTTGGGCCTCCCCTACCCCATTTGAAAATGGATGAAAGACCTAACTATAAAATCAAAAACTACAAAACTCTTAGAAGGAAACATAGGAGTAAATCTTTGTGACCTGGGGCTATCAAAAGCCTTCTTAGATCAGACACCAGAAGCATAAGCAACAACAACAAATAGATAAATCAGACCTCACCAAAATGAAAAGATTTTGCGTTTCAAAGGGCGCCATTGAAGAAAGCGAAAAGACAACCCACAGAATGGGAGAAAATATTTGCATGTCATATATCTGATAAGGGTCTAGTATTCAGAATGTATTAAAAAACCATTAAAAATCAATAATAAAAAATAAACAACCCAACTAAGAAATAGGCAAAGGATCTGCATAGATATTTCTTCAAGAAGATATACAAATGGCCAATAAGCAGATGAAAAGATGCTGCTTAGCCTTTAGGGAAATGCAAATTCAAAACCACAAAGAGATACCACTTCGCACCGTAGGATGGCTATAACTAAACGAACAAACAAACAAAAAAGAAACTAATAATTGTAGTGAAGATGTGAAGAAATTGGAAGTCCTGTACATTGCTTGAGAGATTATTAAAAAAGTACTGCAAGTGCTGCAGAAAACAGGTAGGCAATTTCTCAAAATGTTAAACAGAATTACCATACTACCCTGCAATCATACTTCTAGGTATAATATCTAAGAGAAATGAAAACATATGTCTACAAACGTGTACAGATGTTTATAGCAGCATTATTCATAATAGCCAAAAAGTGGAAACAACCTAAATGTTCACTAACTGATGATTGAATAAATAAAATGTGTTATATCCATACAATGGAATATTATTTGGCAATAAAAAGGAATGAAATACTGATACATACCACAACATGGATGTACCTTGAAAAAAATTAAGCTAAATCAAAGAAGCCACTCCTAAAAGAATATATATTGTATGCTCCCATTAATACAAAATGTCTAGCATGGGCCGATCTACGGAGACAGAAAGTGGATCAGTGGGGCTGGGCGTAGCAAATGGGAAGTGACTACTTGTGGACATGGGTTAGGGGTGATGAAGATGTTCTATAGTTGATTGTGGTGGTGGCTGCATAACTTTGTGAATATGCTAAAACCCTTGAATTGTACACTTTAAATGGATGAATTGTATGATATGTAAATTGTATCTCAGTAAAGCTGTAGAAAAATATAGGCCACCCCATTAAGTTTGAATTTCAGAAAGCTAATGACTAATTTTTTGTATAGGTACGTCTCTTGCAATATGTGGGACACATTTATGCTAAAAAATTAGTCATTGGTTATTCAAAATTCAGCTTTAACTGGGTATTCTGTATTTTATCTGGCAGCGCCGCGTGTGAGTGCATCTCGGTCACGTGAGAACAACTTGGAGAAACATTCTAGTGGGGGATCATCGTCTTTTTACCCCTCTAGGCCACCTAGAATCAGAGGCTAAATCACCGCGGCTTAGTGCAGAGGCCCAGCGCTGGCCAGTTTTCTGAATGCCGCACCTTGAAGGGTTTCCCTGGTTACCTCCAAACAGCTTGTTCACCAGCCTGCTGGCCCAGAGCTGCCACCTCGAATGGGAAGAATTGTGGGTTACAGAGAAGCCACTGGAGTGTTTTCTGCGTCTTGTACCGTAAGAGGAGCTCTTCTTCCCTGACAGCTGGATCGACATCAGGGCAGGCCCCGTGGCTCTGCTGGTTACTTTCAGATCATCAGAAATTCCCCGGGTGCCTCTTTCCCTCAGTCTCAGCTCAGTAATTAGCGTGTCCAGCCCAATGCACTCATCAAAACTCCTCACCTGGCTCTAAGCGGAAGTTTCTCTGCTTCCCAGGGCCAGCTGCAGTGGAAACCTGCCTCCTGGGAAAAGGGGGCTTGGCTCTTCTTCCTTTACTCCATAGCTCCTTCCTCCCCTCCCTTCCCCCACTCACCTCCAGGGAGATCACCAGCTAAACACTTGACTCTTTGCTCCCCTCCGCCATCTTTTACCCCTACCCCTAGATCTCCAAGTCAAATCCTTGCTCTGGGAACATGTGGCACAGTATCCTGGCCCACACCCAGGGTGGGTGTGAATTGCCCAGTTAGAGGAGCATTGAGCTCAGTCTTGGGACCCGTGGTCCCTAGCGGGTTGGCCTTGTGGCCTGGTGGCCCAGGCTTGCATGGAGAGCCCTTGCTTAGAAGTTGTCTGACTTTGGGTCTAGGAAACTCTGAGTGGTTCTCTCTACTCATGCTGCTGGGTACTAGTCTACGTTACTGAAACTTACACACACGCAGGTGCACATACACATAATTATAGAATGGGATGCTATTACCTGATGTTTACATTACACTACATCTGCTAATAACCTCCAGGAAAAAATGCTGTCTTACTAATGCAGGTCCCCAAAATATTGTCTAGCAAAAAACACAAGCAATGGCTTCTCTGGGACATTCCAGTGGGGGGTTGATATTGTGTTGTCTGAACTTCTCTCCTTGAAATGTTGTTCACTTGCTCAGGAAGAGGAGACTTAGGTCCCCTTCCCAGATGCCAGAGCCCTGAGACTTCTCCAGAGAATTGTTCAGGAACTTTTCTTAGAATAGTCACCTTCTCAGATAAGTACAGAGGGGTGTGAAAAGGGCACAAAGTCAGCATTGCTATTCCTGAGATCTAGGGTGAGATGTCCGGAAATCAGTGTCACTAAGGAACATCACACAAATACGGGGAGAAGCTCTAGGGCTGAGACCAGGGGCAGGTGCTAGGAGGAGTGTCGGGAATGTGGACAGGCCCTTGTCCACCATTGTGCACAGCAGCATCACTCACAGTCCCCGGAAGGTGTCCGTCAGTGGATGAATGGATAAACATGATGCGGTATGTCCATACAGTGGAATGTTATTCAGCCTTGAAAAGGAAGGGAGTTCTGACAGGTGGATGAACCTTGAGGACAGTATGCTAAGTGAATAAGCTAGTCACAAAGGGACCAATATTGTGTGATTCCACCCATAGGATCCTAGAGCAATCAAATTCATAGCTATAGAAAGTAGAGTTGTGGCCGCCTGGGGCTGTGGGGAGTGGGGCATGTGGATGTGTTTAATGGGGACCGAGTTTCGGTCCGGGCTGATGAAAGGGTCCTGCGGATGGACTGGCGGTGATGGTTGCTCAATGACGTGAATATACTTAATGACACTGAACCGTACACTTAAAAAGGGTTAAAATGGTAAACTTTACATTGTGTGTCATTTACCACAATTAAAAAAAGGCTAAACAAAAAGTAGAAAAAAAAAACAAAAACGTAAAGTAAAAAAGAAAAGCCCCCATGAGGCGTGACCTCCTCAGCTCTGCAGCTGGAAAGTACTGGAACCTGAATTTGTCCCCTTGTCACTCTACTCCAAGGTCCACAGTTGCAACTACTCTCCTTTGTGGCCATTCATTTTTCAACGCTCAGCTCAGATTTCCCTCCCCTCTGAAAGCATCTTTGCATGTCCCTGTGGCACCTGGGGCTCCCCTGGGGGGAAGTTGGTTGTGTTCATTCACTCCTTTGCCGTCGCCTCCCCCGTCGGGCCCTGCGAGCCAGTCTGAGTCTGGTTTATCTGTGTGCGGCTCTGGGCCTGGCACAGGACTGGACGCACGAGCCATGTCGATGGCGGCTTCCCGGGTCCCTGCACTGCGCGTGGCAGTCAGACCCCGTCCACCTGTGGATCCCAGGAGCCGTCACATGAAAGCACGCGGCTACATGACATCCCACCTGCACATTTAAAAGTTCCTCCTGTGGTGAGAACCCCCTGCGAGGGTGAGGAACTGAGAGAAATGATTTCTGCTTTGCAAGGGAATCAGTGTATCAGAAGAAGATTATGTCTCTCACAGTGGGGAGCAAATCTTATTTTTCTCTTGTTCCTGTCTTTCATTGATTTGAGGATTTAATATTCTGTAGGGGAATATCTTTAATCTACAGCATTCTGAGTGAGGAACATCTTTAGTGGGCACAGCTGGCATCAGGGGGTTAGCGCAGCAAAGCAAAATTGAGTTGTCTCTTTTCCTTACAAATGTGTCTGTCCTGATACCATTCTATTGGTCACGTGAAATGAATTTCTGCTCAAGAATGGAAATCTTAGATACAGTGCAAAGAACAGTGTCAGACTGGGACAGGGGTGGGGAACCTGTGGCCTTACGGCCCCATGTGGCCTTCTAGGTCCTTAAGTACAGCCTTTTGACTGAATCTAAATGTTACAGAACAAATCCTTTTATTTTTATTGATACATTTTTGTCCGTCTTTTATATTTATATTTTATTTTTAAAATGAGTGTAATTAAAATACCAAAGAATAAAATAAATTTCAATGAAATAATCCTCCCAGATTGACCAGCACAGCTAGAACATTAGTCAGCCATAAGGGCTAAATTGACCACTGCTACACTCATGATTTAGTTCTAACTTCCCCCATCTGATTGGTGCCACTACTGCACAAGGCTGGTTGGCAAGAGTTTATGGGGGTTGAGTACAACAGTCTGTTATCAGCTTTTGACAACGGTGCACTGTGCTTCTGTTTGAAGTGGAATTTGTGAATAGTTGTACAGCTTGACAGCATTTTCTAATTCTGTCTGCTTAACAGCCCATTGTGTCAAAGAAGACCAAGAGAAAGCTGAAGGAAGACAACCGATTTTTTAAAAATGAGGATTGGGAGTTACAATATTATCTTGTTTCTGCTAAAGATAAGATGATTTGCTTGCTTTGTGATACTGCAATATCAACATTAAAGAAATCCAGTGCTCATCTGCATTATAAGCACTCATAAGGACCACAAATATTTTAAATTAGAGGGAGAGACAGGAAAGGTTGTATTGCAGAAATTAAAAGATGAAAAGCAAAAGCAAAGACAATTCTTTCAAACAGCAATAAGACCTGGAAAGAATGCCACTGAAGCAACTTATAAAGTAGCTTATGTACTTGGGAAAAAAGGGAAGCCATTCAGTGATGTAGAAATTGTGAAAAAATGCAGTGTCAAAGCTATAGGATGCTTAGAGCCCCGATAATGTTTCAAAGTACAAACAACTGCCTCTTTCAAGGAGAACCATAACTGATCAGCAGCATGAATTAGCCTTCAACTTAACAGAACAACTTTATGTGATACTTCAAAAGGAAAACATATATTGTTCAATTTCTTCAGATATATCAACTGGTACTACTGACTCAGTGCAGGTTTTATACATCATTTGGGTCATAACCTAAGATTTTCTTTGCGATTAAGAGTTACTTGCTTTGGGTACTCTAGCAAACAGAACACGGGGAATAGATATCTTCAACAACTTTCATGATGAATGTTGTGAAGTTGGACTCAATTTGGTAAATTTAGTGAGTGTATGTACAGATGGTTCACCTTCCATGACAGGAAAACATGAAGGGTTTATTGCACAGATCAAAAAAGTATTAACAGATCCAGATGCTCTCATTTTTTTTCATTGTATCTTGCATTAGCCAAATCTCTGTGCCAAAGCTACTATTTTAAGTGATGCTTTGCAACAAGTTATATGTATTATTAACTATATTTGTGCAAATGCATGATGGCATTGTCAGTTTTGTAACATGCTAAAGTTGAGCAATGAGATATTGGGTGTGGACTTGCCATATCATTGTAAAGTGCATTGGCTATCACAGGGACAGGGGTTAGCCAAAATTTTGTCTCTGCAAGAGCAGGTAGTTAAATTTTAAGAAGGACAGAATCCACAAGGTGAATTATTGAAAGAAGATTTTTACAGAAATGCAGCATTTCTGTGTGATAGCATGTCAAATCAAAATGACTTAAATATTCTTTGCAAGGTAAATGTAAGTCTATATATGATATGTGGCAAAAAATCCAAGCATTTTGAAAAAAGCCATCTTTTTTCAAAACACTTTTTTTCAAAAGGAAATTTTGAATGGGCATTTTCCCCAGTTAGCAAAGGTTGCTGATAAGCAGGATGATATATGTGAGGGATTGGAAGAATACACAGCTGTTATAGACCTGTTAATTGGAGAATATTAATCGGAGAAAGGTTCACTGACTTTGAGAATCATGACATCACACTTGAATTAGCATTTCAACCTCACCTAGTTGGTATCACCAAGGCACCTAAAGAACTACAATGGAATTGATTGAGCTCTCAGTACATGACATTTTGAAGTCATTGTTTGATGCTAAGAAAGAGCCAATTGAAATATGGAGAAATACAGTAGAATACCCAGGCCTTCGGCAACATGCTCAAAAAATGCTTTCTTGCTTTTCAATCACTTACTGCTGCAAATCTACATGCTTCTACCTAACCCAAATCAAGACGCCCTAAAGATCACAAATGACTGATACCCATCTAGAGGATCAACTGAAACTGTGGTCTCTATGCTGCATCCAAATATTCAAAGGCTTTCCAACAAAAAGCAGACACAACAGTCAGTAGCAGGTTAATTAACTTTAAAATTAACAAATAGTTCTCATTTCTTGAAATTATTAAGTACATAGTAGTTAGATTTTTACAAAATAATGTATATTTTTAATTATATTTAATTGAAATTTCTCGAATTTGGCCTTATTTGATTACAACTGAGTTACTGTGGCCTCCAACATAAAAAGGTTTCCCACCCCTGGACTGGGATGAGATATTAGTAATGTTCAAAACCGACAGAGATGGAAAGAGCAGTCTGGCTGAGATTTTAGATCATTAACCTAGAAATTGGAAGTAGGGAAAACGTGGTGGGCTGCAGGCATTGCACTTAAATTTTAGTTTTTATTTGTATCTTTTGAATTTTTATTGCCCTTTTGTTGACTACAGGTAGCAGGGTGTGGCTGGCTCATTGATCTTTAGCTATGATTTACCTGAGCTCTTCCTACAGGACAGGCATTTGCTAGGTGCTTTCTCTTACTAAAATTAGTTTATCCTTTGCAAGTTGCTGCCTCTTAATGTAACAAAGGGTTTCCAGTACAAAGCATAAAATGTTAGTGGAAATTAAAGGTGCTGGTGATCCCCCTAATTGTTCCAATTGCTGTGATCTTGTACCTGTGGTCCCCATCCATTCTTGCATCATGGGAAAAATCTCTAGCTTGAGCTTGTGTGCAGTGAGCAACGTGTACTACCCACTGCAAATCTACTTTGCACAACCGAGACCCCGCCCGTGACGGCCCCGTGCGATTGCGTGTGATTTATTCATCCTTTCGACGAACGCCTCCTTGGGCGCTGTGCTAGGTGCTGGTGAGCAGATATCACTTGAAAAGCAGATTTGGGTAATTTTGTAATTGCAAAATGTTGGCAGCAGTGTAATTGTCCTCTCAGAGAATGCCGGTTAAGTATATTATGGAACTTCCATACAATGGAGTACGATAGGCTGGAACAGACAAGGAGTGTGGCCTTTATGTGCCAATGATGAAAGATTTCTGAGAAGTGTTAAGTCAAAAAGGAAGGCACAGGACAGGGTTCATAGTGTGCTACCCTTTGTGTGAAAAGGTGTGGTAGTGGTGAGAGTATTATTTGCCTGTATTTGTGTAATAAATAACCTTTGAAGAACATAAAACCATCTACTGAGAGTGGAAACCTATAGGCAGTGGGTGGGATAGGGACAGGAGGGAGGGACATTCTCAGATGTACACCTTCTTACACCTTTTGATACCATGTAAATGTATTACCTGTTCAAACATTAAATATATTTAAAATAATAAAAAGGAAATAAAACCCAGACTGAAAGCAACCCACCTCCTTTTTGTTCACGCCCCTTCATTTTTCTGGACAGGGAAGAGCCCTCTGTAAACCAAGGCAGTCCTGCCACTGTGGCTAATGACTTTTTAGCTTTAACAAATGTCACACTTAATGACCACATAATTAGGATAAATGCAGAGAGGCACCAACTGGAGTCCTCACTATTTGGCTCAGCAAAGCAAACCTGTGTCGATTCGTGTTTCGTCTCTTTGGCTGGGTTTTCAGGAGCGGAACAGAGAGACCAAGTGTTCAGAAATGTTGGATAGAGGGTGGAATTTTAATAGTTTTCTTTGGAAGGGTTTCATGCGCTGTGAACACGCCTTGAGAGAGTACCTGAGTGTGCAAATCCATTAGGTTGGCCCCCAACGCGCCCCTAATTAAGGCCTCTATGAGAAGGAGGTGCTGTTTGGTTTCCTCAGCGGGCCTTGGCTGGCTGGATATCTCTGGGAAGCTGCTCAATTAACAATGGGTAGAGAAGGTGCGTAGTTGCTTTTTAAATGCAGGTGAGGTATGGACATGGGTTTGGAGACATCTCAAACATAAGAGGGTTGGGTAATGAATAAAGCATCGTTTTCAAAATGCTTTAAAAAACATGATTCTTGTACTATGACGTAGTGAATGTACATCAAAGTTTTAGTTTAATTAATGAGGAGACAAAAGTTTGACACATTGCCTCACGCGTTTTCCTTTTCTCAAATACAGTAGCCCCCTTATCTGAGGGGACACGTTCCCAGATCTGCAGGGGATTCCTGAAATCACAGATGGTACTGAACCCTATATGTACTGTGCTTTTTTCTATACATACATGCCTATGGCAAAGTTTCATCTGTAAATTAGGCACAGTAAGAGATTAACAATAATAACTAATAATAAAATAGAACAATTATAATAACATACTGGAATAAAAGTTACATGAATGTGGTCTCTCTCTCAAAATATCTTAGTATTTTTGGGCTGGTTGACCTTGAGTAACAGACAGCTCCAAGAGCAAACCGGGGATAAGAGGACACAGACACCTGCTATGCTGCCCCGAGTCAGCAGCTGTCTTGCGCCAGCAAGCGGCAAACTACAACCCGAGGGTGAGTCCAAGGTTACCTGTCCTGTGCCGGCTTCCTTGGTGTCCACCTGTTCGGTTCTTCAGGACCCCGTACTCAGAAGGGCCCAACACTTGGTTTAATGCTCTGCTATTGCTGCCTTGAACCTCTTCCTTATTGAACAAGGGGTGCCACATTTTCATTTTGCAAATGACCCCCAAATTATGTAGCCATTCTTCACTTACCTCATTGTGCCTGGAACCAGAATTCCACTACAGCTTTTTTTAAAAAAAGAACCTATCAGGTTGAATGCATTTTAAAACAGAAGTGTGCTATTCTTGAGTTTTATTTCATTTTATTGTAAAAATACTCCATGGGAGGCTGGGCATGCGGCTCACACCTGTAATCCTAGCACTCTGGGAGGCTGAGGTGGGAGGATGGTTTGAGCTCAGGAGTTTGAGACCAGCCTAAGAAAGAGCAAGACACTGTCTGTACTAAAAATAGAAAAATTAGCCGGGCGTGGTGGCACATGTTTGTAGTCACAGCTACTCAGGAGGCTGAGGCAGGAGGATCGCTTGAGCTCAGGAGTTTGAGGTTGCTGTGAGCTATGATGATGCCACTGCACTCTAGCCAGGATGACAGAGTGAGACTCTGTCTCAAAAATAAGTCACTGTGGAGGGGTGGGATATGCTGGGGAGCGGAAGCGTAGGGAGCGGAAGCGTAGTTGGGGAGCGGAATTGGGGGTCTCAATAGGGGAAAGGAATTCCTTGGAAACTGATTCATGTGATTGACTGTACACCTCGGTAAATTCACTGAAAATCATTTAATTGTGCACTTAAAATGGAGTGTTGGTTGTACGTAGATACAGTTGGAGCACTATGTGTGTGCTCTATGGACTACTTTGACAGAGT
>CAUYRT010017052.1:0-42268 GCA_963574885.1 Lepilemur ruficaudatus
ACAGAGTAGATTTTTAAATGTAACAAGATAAGTCAACTTGAGTGGTAATATATTTTGGGAAATCAGCTCACTATAAATTGTGACTGTAAACATTATACTGTAAATGCTTTGTAGTTTTCCCCCAATAAAAATAAATAAATATATAAATAAATAAATAAATGAGGGAAAAGTGAAGGTGTGCTAGTCCTCAGCCTATATCTCAAAAAGACTTGTGTTCTCCTGCTGGCTTATACCCCTTCTAGAATATGAGACACATGTGGATCAGAGCCAAATCACCCAAGCTGTACCAGCAGAAGCCAACCTACATGAGCGAAACCCAGTCTAACAACAGGTTTTAATCACCAGGACCAGCCAAGATCATCAGCAACTCCTGGCCAACCACCCCATAAGTATAACCAATCATTCTTGCTTTGTGCCACTGATGAGATTTTGTGGTTAGTTGTTGCTCAGCATTTTAATATGACCTCTCTTTCATTTGATAAATTACCTTATATTTTTATTTTTAAAGACAGAGTCTTGTTCTGTCATCCAGCCTGGAGTAAAATGGCACAGTCAAAGCTCACTGCAACCTTGAATGTCTGGGCTCAAGCGATCCTCCTGTCTCAGCCTGCCAAGTATCTGGGAATACAGGCACAACCTACCACATCCATCTAAGTTTTTAATTTTTTTGTAGAGACGAGGTCTTGTTATATTGCCCAGGTTGGTCTCTAACTGAACTGCTTGGCCTCAAGCAATCCACCCACCTCAGCCTTCCAAAGTACTAGGATTACAGGCATGAGCCACTGCACCTAGCTGTAAATTACCTTAATATTTATGTGAAGATTGCATCAGTGATACCTACCAAGAACAGTACAGTAGTTTAAGAATTTTATTTCCCTACTAATGGGTTGTGCTGAGCTGCTACATGTTTATTTAGTAGTCTGTTATTAATAATGGGAAACATTTTGTAAGTTTTTGACATGTGCCAGGCACCATGGTAGTATGGTCTATGCTTTAAAATATGACTTTTAATAGATATGTTTTTGTCTTTCTTCACTATGCTCTCACAGGGAATATACTAAATGTTGAAATAACAAATCTACAAGTGATAACACATGTAAATCGTCTATTCTAAGCTAAAATAGTTGAGACAGTAGTTTACCAGTAACCTATACCAATACTGCAACATAATATTTATTAAAATATGTTAATTTTTATGTCAACATGACTTTGTGTATATAAAAGTAAACTTGTAATATAGTCTAAATTTCTTTACTTTTGAATGGCTAGGACTGGGAGAAAATAATACATTTATATATATTTTTATCCAAACTCCTCTAACACCGCTTAAATACAGAAATAATGCACATTTTCTCAACTACACAACTTATAAATATTTTACAACTGCCCTTTAATGAGTCACTCAATTCAAAGTAGGAAATTATTATAAAGTATATTAATTAATGAAATGTTGAGGGCCAAGTTTAATTGAGGCTATCTATGACATGGGTCGCCTCGTCCCCGCCCCACAATAAACTATTACAATTACATTATGATGCTATTCCAAGTATGTGCTGCCCATTTTTTTCCTTACAAAGATTATGATTTTAAGTACATCAACTTTTTTCATTCCTATGTGAAACTTATCAAGGAGACTAATTTGTTTTTGCTCATGTAGCTGGAATAAAAAGAGAAAATGTCTAAATTATAATAGAAATACTCTATAGTATACAAGCTTCAAAAGTGAGCATGAAGATACACTTTAGCACATCATTTGATTTTATAAAATATAAGTGGCTGGTAACACACTTGCTTCAGGGAAATACAAAGACAGATAAGGACTGCAGGGCTGATAATTATTTGTCCATTTCCTCTTATGAAGCTACCATTTATTCTATGCTTTCATGCATGATTAACAGCTTGTGGATCCTTCACATATAATCAATAGTTATGAAGTTTTATATTAGGTTTGGAGATTAGATAGCCTTGATTATAAATTTTATTGATTTGTACAGCTAGCTGAAGAAATCCCTGTACATTTTTCAGAGATTAAATTAAAAGGAGATATATGGCTTCCACATACTAGAAATGTTAGTATGATTATAAGGTGTGACCTCTTTACACTCATTCCTCTAGATGAATAAAACCTATCGAGTGCACTAAAACATGAATCAGCATGTCAACAAGCATCAACATGAGATAGTAAACACAGTAAAAATGTGACAAAAAGAATTACAAAACCTCAAGGAAACCTGCCTAAGATTATAATTAATACAGGCATCTTGCAAGGATTAATTGCTTCAGCTCATTTGTAAATTAGGAAATTGACAGAGATAAGAATAATTAACTCCTTAGCTTCTACCTGGAAAATCTAAGCCCATATTAAAATTGAAGATTCATGATCTCTTTTGAGATAAAGGAATGATGACAATTTTTTAATTACTGGAAGAATAAATATGGTCATTTTAAAGTTAATGAATAACCTAGTGACTATAAAATATTCATTACCAGATAGGCTTTATGAAAATTCTCACTTTAAAAGTTTTTTTTTTTTTAATTTCAGAATATTACAGGGGTACGAACATTTTGGTTGAATGAAGTGCTTTTGTACAGATTGAGTCAAAGTTGTAAGTGTGTCCGTCACCCAGATAGTGTGCATTGTACCCATTAGGTGTGAATTCACCCATCCCCTCCTCTACCCTCCCACCTGCTTGGTTTTCGTTGAATTTTACTACCATATGTGCAAATGAGTATTGATCTATTAGTTCCAATTTACTAGTGAGTTCATGTGGCTTTGTTTTTCCATTCTTGTGATACTTCGTACTTAACAGGATGGTCTCCAGTTCCATCCAGGTTATTACAAAAGGTGTTAGTTCACCATTTTTTATGGCTGAGTAATACTTCATAGTATACGTACACCATATTTTATTAATCTACTCATCTATTGATGGGGACTTGAGTTGTTTCCACATTTTTGCAACTGTGAATTGTGCTGCTATAAAAATTCAGTGCAAGTGCTTTTTTCATAAAATGCATTTTTTCCTTTGGGTAAATACCCAGTAGTGGGATTGCTGGATCAAATGGTAGTTCTACTTTTAATTCTTTGAGGTATCTCCATACTATTTTCCATAGAGGTTGTACTAGTTTGCGGTCCCACCAACAGTGTATAAGTGTTCCTTTCTCTCTGTATCTGTGCCAGTATCTATTGTTTGGGACTTTTTAATAAGAGCCATTCTCACTGGAGTTAGGTGATATCTCATTGCAATTTGGTTTTGCATTTCTCTGATTAGTGACATTGAACATTTTTTCAGATGCTCATTGGACATCAGTCTACCTTCTTTTTGAAAAGCTTCTGTTTGTGTCTTTTGCCCACTTTATAATGGGGTTGTTTGATGTTATCTTGCTGAAGTGCTTCAGTTCTTTGTAGTTCTGGTTATTAGCTCTTTATCTGATATATAGAATGCAAATATTTTTCTCCCATTCTGTAGGGACCTGTTTCTGTCTTCTACATGTGGCTATCCAATATTCCCAGCACCATTTATTGAATAGGGATTCTTTTCCCCAGTGTATGTTTTTGATTGTTTTGTCAATAACCAGATGGTAATATGAGGATGGTTTTATATCTAGGTTCTCTGTTCTGATCCATCGGTCTAGGTCTCTGTTCTTGTGCCAGTACCATGCTGTTCTGCTTACGATAACCTTGTAGTACAGCTTTAAGTCTAGTAGAGTGATGTCACCTGATTTATACTTTTATTATTACTTTTTTTTTTTTTGCTTGAGGTTGCTTTGGCTATTTGAGGTCTTTTGGGGTTCCATACAAAGCATAGAATTATTTTTTCTAGAACTGTGAAAAATGATGTTGGTACTTTAATGGGGATTGCAGTGAATATGTAAATAACTTTGGGAAAAATAGACATTTTAACAATGTTGATTTTGCCAATCCATGAGCATAATATGTTTTTCCATTTGTTTACATCCTCTGCAATTTTCTTCCTCGGTGTTTTCCCTGTAGAGGTTTTTTACCTCCTTGGTTAAATTTATTTCTAGGTATTTTATTTTCTTAGTTGCTATTGAGAAAGGCATTGAGTCTCTGGATTCTCAGCTTGACTGTTGTTGGTGTACAGAAATGCTGATTTCTGTACATTGATTTTGTAGCCTGAGACTTAGTTGAATTTATTTATCAATTCTAGCAGTCTCTTGACAGAGTCTTTTGCATTTTCTAGATATAAGATCATATTGTCAGCAAAGAGTGATAGTTTGACTTCTTCTTTCCCCATTCAGCTACCCTTGATTTGCTTCTCTTGTCTGATTGCTCTGCCTAGGACTTCCAGCACTATGTTGAACAGAAGTGGTGACAGTGGGCAACCTTGTCTGGTTCCACTTATAAGTGGGAATGCTTTTAATTTTTCCCCATTGAGTGTTATGTTTGCTATGGGTTTGACATTTATGGCTTTTATAACACTGAAGTATGTTCCATCTATGCCTATTTTCTTAAGAGTTCTTATTATAAAAGGCAAATGAATTTTGTTGAATGCTTTTTCTGCATCTATTGAGAAGATCATGTGGTCTTTGTTTTTGCTTCTATTTACATGGTGAATCACATCATAAATTTGCATATGTTGAACGATCCTTGCAGCTCTGAGATGAAGCCCTCTTGATCATGGTGAGTTATTTATTTTTTTTTATTTGCAGCTGAATGTGGTTTGCTAGGATTTTAATGAGAATTTTTACAACTATATTCATAAGGGATATTGGTCTGTAGTTTTTTCTTTTTTGTTGCGTCCTTTCTTGGATTTGGTATCAGGGTGATACTGGTTTCGTAGAACGAGTTGGGGAGGATTCCTTACTTCTCTGTGTTATGGAATAATTTCTGCTCTATAGTCTGATAAAATTCGGCTGTGAAATCATCTGGTCTGGGACTTTTTCTGGTTGGGAGATCTTTTATTGCCTCTTCAATTTCATTACTTGATATTGGTCTGTTCAGTTGTTCTATTTTTTCCTGATTGAGCCTAGTGAGGTTGTGTATTTCCAAGAATTTGTCCATTTCCTCAACGTTTTCAAGTTTATGTGTATAAAGACTTTTACAGTATTCAGAGATGAAATTTCATGTTTCCCCGGTATCAGTTGTAATATCTCCCTTTTCATTTCTGATTGAGCTAATTAGGGTCCTTTCTTTTCTATTTCTGGCCAATCTAGCAAGAAGCCTGTTGATTTTGTTCATCTTTTCAAAGAACCAACTTTTTGTCTCATTAATGTTCTGCAGAATTCTCTTGTTATTGATTTCATTTAGTTCTGGTCTGATCGTAGTTCTTTCTTTCCTTCTCCTAGGGTGGCGATTGGTTTGCTCTTCCTCTTCCAAATCCTTGAGATGATTCACTAGATTGCTGATTTGTGATCTTTCTGTCTTTCAGACGTAGGCATTTATGGCTATGAATTTTCCTATTATGACTGCTTTTGGTGAATCCCACAGATTTTGATAACTTATATCCTCTTTGTCATTTAATTAAAAGCATCTTTCGATTTCCATCTTAATTTCCTTCTTGAGCCAATTACTATTCAGTAGTAGGTCATTTAATTTCCATGACTTTATGAAGAATTGAATGTTTCTATTGGAATTGATTTCTAATTTTATTCCACTGTGCTCTGAGAAGATACATGGTGTAATTTCTATTTTTTAAATTTGCAGAGGCATGTTTTGTTGCCTAGGATGTGATCAATCTTAGAGAATGTTCCATGAGCTGTTGAGAAGAATGTATATTTGGTGGGTTTTGGGTAGAATGAGCTGTAAATGTCTGTTTGGTCCATTTGTTCTAGAGTTCCATTTAAGTCCATTGTTTCTTTGCTTATTTTCTGCTTAAAGGATCACTTTAAAAAAGTTTTTACAGTACTGCTGGGTATTTTGTGTCCATTAATTTTAAGGTCTGGGGTTGTCTAGAAAAAAATTATTAAACATCTATACACTCAATAAACATTAGGGGAGGCTAATATTTTCCAATTTCAAAATCATACTTTATTTTCCCATTCTATTATGGGTTTCTGAATATTATTTCACTTTTGTTGTTTGTGAACTATCTTTCATTATTCTAATTGATTATGTCTCAGATCTGCATAAGTCCTGTAGGTGATGATACATAAACCATAAATAACGAAAAGGCAATTCATCCTGAGATGCATCTTGAAGAATTCATTCCTTACACTTGAAAAGGTATTCAACAATAAGTTTTAAACCATGGACTGCCTGGAGCCAGTCTATAGGGGTAGTAAAATGTTCCACTGTGTTTTATATTGGCCTTGAAAGAAAATGAAAACCTCTTAAACTGTGTAAGTAAAAAGTAACTTATGTATCATTAAATAGTTTATGCAAGGTATTTTATGAAGATATTTCTATCCAAATCTACTAATATCTTTAAATGGTTCCACAGGGAAGCACTGAATACTCACAACACATAGAAAGGACAACTTAGGAGACTATTTTCCTGGTTAAGACTACATTTTGAAGTATTATGTGGAAGGTCCTAATCTGTATATATATTTTCAGAAGAATAGTAAAGATGAAAATGTGTAAAAGTGTAAAAGCACTGGGGAATTGTTTTATGTTTGTTCTGTTCATATGCTATTTTAGTAATCATATTCTTCTATATCCAAATCTCTATTACCAGTTTTAACCCATCTCTTGAATTCTGGCTCTGAATTTCAAACTGCCTATAGATTTCCATCTGGATACTAACATATAATACCATTTAAAACAAGATTCATCATCATCTTCCTTTCATGAGTGCTTTATTCTAATCTTTCTGCTTCTATTAAAGGCTTTAGTCTGCAGAATAAAACCTTGTAGTTATCAATGGCTCCTCCATTCCCAACGAAGTCCTTAATTTGCCAAATCTATTTAACACATCACTTTGTAAGGTGTCTTGCATTTTTCTGGCCCTTTACTTTAGGTCCTAATTTTCTCTCATTTCAACTATGAGGAATTCTTACTAATACCAATATTCCCAATGCATTCTTCACCCAGACTTTCTGAAGTACAGTTCTGATTACATAACTTGTCCACTCAAAAAACTGTTGATTTCCTAGGTTAAACAAATATAGTAAAAATCCATTTGTCCTAGCACCGAAAGATCTCCTAATACATATGCCAACTTTATCTCATGTCTTCTCCCAATGCCCTGCATTCTTGCCAATCTATTCATCAGATTCCAAAACTAATGTAGTTAGTTGTTAATCCAGTGTATATGCCATTGTCTATTTCATTCATTTAATTAGAATAAATTCCCCTTGAAGATTTCACTATTAAAGTATTTCAATGACCAGTTGCAGTATACTATCCTCCCAGTGAAAATTTGGCCAGGAAGCCTGACAGTGTGATAAGTGACCTTTAATTCTTGACTTTTACCTGTTCCTCTATTAAGGCATGTGATGCACAGAATCTTCCATTCACTTCGTGTGTGTGTTTGATCAGGTCTCCTATATTAACACATAAACTTGAAATCAAATACTATGCCCTATATAGAGATAGTTTATGTAACCTGAGCCTCGAAGAAATAGAACTCAATATATTAGTGTTAAAATAATT
Organism: Lepilemur ruficaudatus; assembly: GCA_963574885.1. Taxonomy (NCBI): domain Eukaryota; kingdom Metazoa; phylum Chordata; class Mammalia; order Primates; family Lepilemuridae; genus Lepilemur; species Lepilemur ruficaudatus. The sequence goes on from CAUYRT010017052.1 coordinate 7,556, forward strand.
AGCTATTAAGTTTGCAATATGTAGATTTTTCAAACATAGAATAAACTCCAAAATCAGTTCCTACTAGACATTTAATTGTCAAGAACAATTATCTTTATCAAATATTTAGCAAGTAAATACAAATGGGCCAGACCAGTTGCTTAGGATTCAAAGACGATTAAGATATGACCCCTTTTCATGTAAAACTGAAAATATGATGAAGGTACAGACCCACAAACAGGTAAATCGCATTTAACAAGGTAAGAATAAAGCACTGTTGGGACAAATACATAAATGAATATGACTTAGTGGATCTTCGTATTTTCTCCAATATAAAGCACATGATAAGTGAGCTACAAATTTTTGCTAATTGAAGGTTAGTCTTTAATAATAGAAAAGCCACCAATAAAATTCTACGCCTGAATTTAGTCACAAAATGAGATTTAAACAACTGACCAGACCAATCCTCTAGAAAAAGCCTTAACATGTTTTAATGCTTTAGAAGCAAAGATTTCGATTTGAATAACAAAAATGTCAAATTACCGGATGAAATCAACTGAGAGGAGAAGAAAAGGTTATTGTAGACCTTTGAAATTTTCCAAAGGTGGAAAATCTTTGATAGAAGAAAGTATACATTTAAAGATGAAAATGTGACGAGTACTTTAAATAAGTTATCTACTATGAACATCAGACTAGTTTAAGGGATTTAAGGATATTCAATTTGAACTGCCTTTTATTGCTTTTTGATCTTGCAAGTATTTTTTCTTATTTTCTCAACTAGAGAGCAAGTTTCTCCAGGGCAAGGAACATATTTACCACTTCACTCGTTTCTAATTCAGTGCTAAGCATAGAGTAAGAAAGCAATGAATATATTAACTTTAAGCAATTTTACCCTAAAGGAGGTGTTATGAAATCTAAGGGCTTTGAAAATAAAATATCAAAATAAAGCAAACCTCATGAAGATAGAGAAAAGTTACATCCTTGAATTCAATAGATGTTACTTTCATAGTATAGGAAGAACAGAGCTTTGGTGTCTAGATTATTTGATATTCCAGCTTAAAAATGAGATGTTCTGCATAAATTGAGTTTAATTCATGAACAATTGATTTTGTTTTAGGTCACACTGTAAAACAGATGGTGCCATTAAATGCACATTAAACTTATTTTTCATGTGCATGGAGACACAAAGAGTTAGTTCCTTAATCAGAGGCTGAATCATTACTGCTTGCCATGAGTTTACTGTCAAATTTTGTTCTCTGATTCCAAAGGGCAAGTCCCATTGTGCAATGCTTTTAATTTTACCAGCCTATTATAGTAGTCTCCAACAAGTTTCACAAGAATATTTCCTGGCCTCACATATGTCTACATGTGATATATATCTTAAATTACCAAGCATAGCCACAGTGAAAGGTCAGAGCCCTCCATTGTTGAAATAAAGGCCATATAAGTATTGGGTTCGGGAATGGGCTATGGAATTAGACTACAGGCAACTTAGTGCAATTTATTTAACATCCATACATCATTTCCAAATCCCTTCAGAACGTTGAATCAAGGATAAAATGTTACATGTAGAATGCTTAGAAAATTACCTAGTGAATATTATGAATAAAATGTGGCTATTAATTTTATTGTATTTCTGTATTAGTAATCTCATCACATTACCACTTATAAGAATAAAATCCTTGACAGTTTTGGAAAGAGTTGTTTAGTTTTTTCTTTCCCCAAACTCAAATTGAGTGTCTGCGGCTATTTATCCATCTTCTACTCCTCATGCAGAAAGTAAAAGCATGGAGTTTTAATTTTCAATGTGTGAAACTAAGTAATTTTAGAAGAGAAAGCAAGGTTTCTAGATTATTCTGCCCATTTTCAAGTCATTGAAGAATATGTGTGTAAGGTACTATTAGGGAAAACACCTAAGTTGAAATAAAAACATCACTAAAATCTAACAGAAATCAAACACATAGGAAACTATATCAAAGAATAGATATTGCTGCTGAAACTACAGCTTTTGTACTAAACTGAATCCCTTGGGTCGACCCACTCATTTTTATATACAAATGTAAACTGGTTTTTTTCTCTATGAGAGAAAATTTCAATATATCATTAAATATTACTACTGAATATTTCAAGAATTCTTATTTGAATGGAAAGCTACAGAGAGAATTGTTTAAAAGTTTTTGTTGTTTATTTATCCTCTGTATGAATGGGAGCTCAAGGATGTTTCCAACACCCAAATATCATGATCAAACTATAGCTATTTATAATATTCCAATATTCTTTAATGCCTTCTTGAAATATTTTAGTATTTCTTCTACAAATGTGATAAAAGAATTTGGTAATCACAAATGATTTCAATACCTAACAAAAATTACTTTGTTATGAATTCTGCAAAACTAGATTTAATTTTAAAAAAATATTCACAATTTTTGTATTATGAAATTATGATATCAAATACAGAACAATATATCCAGACACTAACTAATATATTCTGATAAATAAACCCAATTAAGCAATGCATGTAATTATAGTTTAAAAATTAAGGCCACTAATAGCTCACACGTATATAAATTTTATCTGTTTTTAGAAAAAATTTATAGCATACATGGAGGGCCTTAAAAAATTCATGAAAATGTAGTAGTTAGCAATTACAATATGACAGTTTCATTTCTTTCCATTTTTTCTTTTATATGCTTCAAGAATGCATTTTTGTAACTATTTTACAGGGAAAATTATAATTCATTTCTATGATTCATCAATGAATAAAGTACAGCAGAAATATGTATTTTAAAAATATTTTTAAACCTTCCCCGTAAAGCAGAAGAATATATTAAATGTCTTTAAACATTACTTATGTTCAAGTAAAAAAAGTACATAATTTTAAGTAAAAGAATTATCAGTTGTTTTATCAAAAACTGAAACAACAAATAAAAATGTTAATACTACATCGATCGGCCTTAATGTATACACATACTATTTCATTTCATTTCTTTTAAAAATGTGATTAAAAAAATAATGTGTTAAGCCATAATACTTGTGCTAATTTGGGAAATGAGGATTTTCAAGCTTCTCTAATAGAAAAGCTGATTCCCTCACCATAGATCTTCATCACTGGGCAAGGACTCACATCGAGAGGCATAATTGAGATGACATCTCCTGTTGAGCAAGACAGCAGTCCCCTACATGGGCACATGCCAATGACTGTGCCACAAGAGGCCTCTATTTTCTCCTTGACACAATCCTATCTCTTTTCATTTGTCAACCATCTCATCATTGCAATTCTCTTGTAATTTTACATGGATCTGAAAGTGATCTCTCAACTGCTTCATGATGTCACCAGGCTATACCAGAACCAAAGTCCTAAATATCCAAAAAACACATGAAAAAATTTTCATGCAAAAGTAGTTACTCCTAAGGACATTCTTAAGTGCCAACATTGTTTTAATGTTATCTTGACTTCTTAAAAATTGTACTGAGCTTAGTCCTTCCTCTGCTAAAATAACAAGCTACTACAGTCATTTTAGTAAATAAAAATGGCAAAACAATTAAATATTGTCAATAAAAACTCAATAAAATAACAAAAGAAGAAATCAAAATTGTAATTTTTTCATTATACCTAGTGAAGACAATAAAAAAAGTGCAGGCATCTAAGTTAAGTACTGTGTGCTATGGAAAACATTTTACATTTATTCTCCACAAAAACTCTAAAAGGCTGGTATCCCCTCCCCCCTTTATTTTATAAAAGAGAAAACTGAGGGTAGGAGGGAATTAAGTAACTTATTGAGAGTTTGGCCAAAATTCAAATTCAATTTTGATAGACACAAAAACAACATTCTAACACTGTACAAAATTTCAGAAATCTGAAAAATATAAGATATGATATATAAAATGTTTTCCACAGTGTCTTTGTCTGTTTCAATGACTCTAAATTACCAGAGATTGGGTGGCCTAAAATGGAGAAATGTATTTCACACAGTTCTGGAGGCTGCAGGTCTGAGGTCAGGGGACTGGCATGACTAGGTTCTCTTGAGGGACCTCTTCCGGGTTGCAAACAGCTGCCTTCTATTTGTGGTCTCACATGACAGAGAGTGAGCCAGCTCCGTTCTCTTACAGACAGGGACAGACACATTCTCATCATGGGCCCATCCTTGTGCCTCATTTAAACCTGATTACCTCCCCAAACCCCTTCCTCCAAATACCGTACATTGAGGGATAGAGCTTCAACATACGAATTTTTTTGTGGGGGGGGGCACAAACATTTAGCTAACAACACAGAAAAGGGTTAACATTTACTAGAACATGAAAAAAATTAAAACAAATAGTATGTGTCAATAAATTTAATTTATACTGTTAGAATAGCACTTAACATCAGAGTAACTAAATGCAAATTAACAGCCACATCAGCCTTCTAGAGGAGCTCTATGCTTCCCATGCCTGCCCTTTTTCACATTTCAGAAGTTTGAAATGTAAGATAAATTATGATTTTCAAGTTATTACATTCTGAATAATTTTTACAAGGATTATGCTGGTCCAGTTGTCTTATCTATCTTATTTTTAAATTGTGTGCATTGTTTACAAACATTAAATATGTTTTTTATTTTTTTAATAATTTTTATTTCAAAATATCAAGGGGGTACAAGTGTTTTTGTTGCATGGATGAACTGCATACTGCTGAAGTCAGGGCTTTAATGTGTCTGTCACCAGAACAGTGTACACTGTCCCAGATAGGCAAGTTTTTATCCCTCATCCCTCCTACCACCCTCTCCCCTTATTAGTTTCCAATGTCCTTTGCACCACTTTATAACCCTGTGAAGCCATCATTTAGCTCCTACTTATTAGTGAGAACATGTGGTGTTTGTTTATCAATTCCTGAAATACTTCACTTAGGATAACTTTAGTCACCAAAGATGAGAAGGGATGAAAAGCAGTGACTTCCAATTGATTCCCCTAGAAGCAAAGCAAGTGTAACCACACTATTTCTGAGAGGCTTATTATAAAGCCACTGAGAAAGTTAATGATAATATTATGCACTCAAAGAATCAGGAAAAGCTGTTGGCAAAATGTCTACATCAATGAACATTGTTAAACATTGTACAATGTCAACATGAGGGGCCACACAATGTGGAAAGGCAATCAATTCTTGTCTCTTGGAAGGGGTAGCAGACATTTCATTTAACAGTTGAACAAACCACTGATGTGCAGAGGATACGTTCTCGATAGACTTGAGGGCAAAAGTCTTTAGAACTTTTGGTACCAGCCATCCCAGAGAACTAGGACGATATATGCGGGAAAGAGGCAGTGGATTCGACACTGGAAGAACACAAATATGAATGCAGCAGGGAAAGTTGACACTTTGGAAAAAAATGAAGTAAATAAAATACAAATGTCAATACAGATATTTTACTCATCTGAGAACAGCCAAGAGTCAAGCATAACGCTACCTGATTTTGATTCAGTGTTGAAGGAAATAATAAAATTTGTGTATATAACCACGCATTTTCAGTGTGAATAAAGAAATAGGCAGTGAATACAAGACTACCTTGCTGTACTGAAGTACACTGACTGTCAAGGGGAAACAAGCTCATGTGTGTTTTCAAAATGAAGGTTGAGATTAATGTATTTCTTGCTGACACTGATCATGCTATTTAACATCATTTCAATGATTTCAAGTAGTATTGCCTTAATAACACAATATCAGCAATATATTCACTTTAGTGAGTAGTCTAAATCTATCGCACCAGGACCAATGTATCCCCATATTTGATTTTGAGGATCAGAAAGATATCTTAAGATGACTGAAGAATGGCACAAATGACACAATTGCTGCAAGTTTAATCTACATCAACATATAATGGGTTTCTATATTTTTTAGAGAGAGCATTGATGTCCTATTGGTAGGCATATTTTAAAACATCCAATGCTACAACCAAACATGAAAAATAATTTCTACTCCTGAATTCCAACCAAAGAGTATCTAAAAAGCTATTTATTGTTATGTCCTAAGTTAAAACATTTAACTCTCTAGCTCCTGAGTAAGACATACTTCCCAACATAGATTCTGAATTTGCCAAAAGCACTTTCCAGCAAAATATCTCATTGCTGTTTCTGGTTTCACATTGGATCCAAACACCCAAAACTGCCTGTCACCAAATACTTGATAGACCATTCTCACTGACCTATGAGTTAGTATTTAACTACGTTAGAGAAAATAAGGAATAAGAGAAAATACAGACGATCTCTAGAACTTAAGATGTAGCTCAGAATATTTATGTCAAACCTGCATACAAATAACAAGTTGCTATTAATAACATCATTTTCTGGTATGAAACAAATATCATTTTAATTTGAAATATAGTTTTAAGTGTACTCAAAAATGTACCTATAACTGTGGTTTTCAAGTTGCATTATACTCTCTGTGATATCTGTAGATATATCAAAGTCGTGAAAAACACTGACCTATTGGGTAAAGACCAAATTCTTTAGCCAAGTATGTAATACCCTCAGTAGTCCAGACTCTGCTACCTCTTCACTGTCTTTTCTCACCACTGCCTACCTCTTCATGTTTCTGGAATAACAAAATACCTGTAGTCCTCCATACCCATTTGCATTCCTCTTACCTCCACAGTTCTGTTCTTGCTATTTCCTCTGACATAACATATTTCACTCCATGATACCCACTCCCCCTCACCAACCATCCCATGTGGGTAACTCTTCCTAATCATCCTTTATATCACTTAGTTCTTCAGGACTCCTTCTCTGATCCCGTATCTTCTCCTTGCACAGTTATATGTCTTTATAATGCTTGGTGATATTGGTATCATGGCTCTTACAAACATATTTTTATTTCCAAATGTTGAAGAGGTACAAGTGTTTTTGTTACATGGATGATTTGTATAATGTTGAAGTCATGGCCCTTAAAAGCCTGTCACTAGAGAAGTATACACTGTACCTAAAAGGAAAGATTTTATCCCTCACGCTCTACCACCCTCCCCCTTCTTAGTTTTCAATGTCCTTTATACCACTATATGACCGTGTGTACCTATCATTTTAAATCATCAGTTTATATGCCTGTCTCTACTCCTGGAGTATGGGCACTTCTAATTTCTACTTTATTCCTATATTCCCAGAACCTAGTATGATATCTAACACATAGAAGGTATATCTATAAATGACTGAATGAATGCTCAATTTTACTTGTAGAGATGAAAGGGGGTGTTGGTAAAGGTTTTACAGCTTTAATAATTTATTCTTATAAATGTATCATTACAATCATTATCCATCTCTGATTATGAATAGTGAAATAAATCTTGATGATACAGAGAGCTGGTTGTGATGGGTAGTCACAGATTTGCTCAAATACATCAATTTTAGAACTTTAATGTAATATCCAAACTTTTTGATGTACCATTCTTAATGTGTTTATTTTAATGACACCAACCCCTTGCTTCTGCACTTAGTTTGGCTTACACTGAAGAGAAACTTAATAAAGCAAATGGGAAAAATATACAAAAAGTAAGTCCATTCCAGACTGAAGTAGTATATATGATATAGTTTCTTGAAATGTATAACTTTCTTGGATGAAAACATATTAAAAAGAAAATAAGGTTTTGAAGAATAATGCTTCTTAAGTCAATATGAAATCTTGACATTTAATTTTATGATGGAGAGAATATATCTTAGCAAATTTCAATGAATTCTTATTGGTTCAGCAAGGGGAAAGCATTTGTTTATGAAAGCTGTGGTACACTAGAAGCAGGTGACAGAGTCAACATAAAAATAAGTACATGGCAGGTTCAGAGCTCTGGAAGAGTTCTTGACAGGTTATCTGGGCTGGCAATTGCCCTGCCTTGGCAAGTTCATTTACAAAACACAGCAGACAAATGCTTCTGTGTACTTACAAAATACCTCCAAGGAAGAAGAGTCATAATCTCCCTTAATAATTCACTAAGCCTTTTCTAACATGGAAGCTAAATATAGTTTAGCACATAGAGTTCGGAGGCCACATTCTTCCGCTTTCACTTCACTGGTGAATTAAAATAGCCTAATTCACTGGGTAAATGCAGTTTGATTCCTGATGGGCATGTCAAACTCATGTCCATAACTAAATTCACCATTCCTAGCTCCTTTTCCTTCTAGTCACCCCCCCCCACCCACTTACTCAAACCTGAGAGTCATCTTGGATATACTAGTTTTTCCCTCTTCCACACATGTACATAAAATAAAGGTCCAGATTCGATCATTTGTTACTCTGATATCACCCTTCCTGACAACTCCAAGGTCTCAGAATAAAATAGCATCTTCACTAATCTCTTCACTTCCAATTCTATCGGTCTTGTCTGTTTCTAATCACACAGGAAAATACTTTTAGTATAACAGACCTACAAATATACATACAAAATTTACCTGTGGCATTATTCCATATAACTACCCGTGGCTATAATACACATGTATTATGTACATGTATGTACAAAGAAAAAAAATGGAAGGAATTTCAACAAAGTATTCACTGTTTCTTTGTGTACAAACATAATTTCTTACACACACACACACATATGTATACACATACATGCATAGTCAGCTCACTACCTGTGGGTTCTGCATCTGTGGATTCAATCAAAAGTGACTGAAAATATTTGGAAAAAAATGAAAATAATAAAAAATAATACAAATGAAAATACACTATTACAACTATTTATATTACATTTACATCATATTAGGCGTTATAAGTAATCTAGAGATAATTTAAAGTATATGGGAGGATGTGCATAGGTTATATGCAAATACTATGTATGAGCCATTTTATATAAGGGACCTGTAGAGCATCCATGGATTTTGATATATGTGGGGGTCCTGCAACCAATTCCCTGTGTCCACTGAAAGACTGCCATTCTCCTGCCATGGCAAGATCATTTTCAATCTCACTAAGCAAACGCTTCTGTGTACTTAAAAAATTGCTCCCAAGGAAGAAGAGTTGAAATCTTCTACACATACACATAGATATGCAGACATATGCATAAGTATGCACATATATATACTATCCTTAATAATATAATGTGTATATATTAATAGTATCCCATATTGCTTGAGTAACATTTTGGTTAATGTTATAAAGGAAAACTGCAAGGAACTATGACAATATATAACAAAGAAAACTTCCTGGATAATAAGGCATGAAGAAAGCCTTCCTTGAAGAAAGACCATGTGAATTGCACTGAGAAGGATGAAAACGAGGAGTTGATTCCTCATAGGCGTCGGGTGAGTGGGGAATAGTCCAGAAAGACAGCTCAGGGTGAAGATCCAGAGGCAGAGCAAAAATCCACGATGATATATGAAGAGATAAATTGATATTATTAAAATCTAATTTAAAAATTTCAAATTTATAATACTGATTCTTAAAGTATAAATTAATTATTGACTGTAGCAAAGCTATGTTGATGCACAAGGATATCTGAACTTCAGATTTGTAGATTACAGCATTTATCATCACCTAAAGCTCCTCTAGGAAGACATACAATTCTCTAAAATGTAGTTTGAAATCCATTTTCTTACACTAGGTTTATTGAAATTATAACTTGGGGTGCTTATCAATATACATTAAATAAATATTGAGCAAAACAAATTAATACTGTTCCAAGATATATAACATTTATAATTGTACAGACTTATAAGCTTTAGAAGAATCTCATGTTAATACATTTGACTACATTGGCTACAGAAATAGGTGTTCCCTAAACAAGCAGATTTATAATCGGCTATACGTAAATTCTGAAGCTTTCTATATTTTTAAGTCTCCAGCCTAATTTATGTTTATCAATTAAGATTTGCACAGCTTCTATTTTCTGCTGTCTAATTTTCCGGACATAAACATTAATATTATGTTAAAAATTCTTATATTTTCATAATTAAGCTACTTATTTGTGACAGGATAAATATGATCCATGAGCCAGAAAATGCACCAACTCTACAAGGAGGCAGCCTGAGGGTGAAAAGTAGAAGGAATTCACTTATCATTCAAAGTATTTTTTATTGCAAAATGTTCATGGGCAAACAACAATGATGTCAGTAAACATAGCTGTAGTAACCTATCATTCAAATAACTTCATTTATTCTTCTATCCATCAGACTTTTTTAGCATACAGATCTCTGGCATGATACGCATCTAATGACAACAAATCTAGGTCACCATGGACTTGCATTGTGGCATACCTATATTGCACAAATACTCTTGTACCAGGGTTGGCTATCTAGTCCCACTTCTGGAAGAAACTATGCATGAGAAGTAAAAGAAACAAATAGTTACACTCTAAATAGCATCTTGGTAATATGTATGCATGTATATATCTATGTGCTATATTTTTTTCTCTAACATGTGTTCGATAAATATAGAACACAAAATTCATAAAAGAAGAATACTGAACTTCATATAATTTCTTGTCTTATATTAACAATAAAGGTTGAGATGTTTTCCTCCATCAATTTCCCATGAACCATTCATGTGAAGTATAAAACAGCCAAAAGTTTGGAACAAATTGTTTTGGTTTTTATATTTATAATGATCTCTGAATTTAAAAAAAAAAAACAAAACAAAAAAACCTCTTTTTATTTTAGCTATGCTCTTATCTGTCCCCATTTCTACTATGATAAATAAAATGATGACATCAGCAAAACAAATTCAGCTTTTCTAAATCATTAATAGATTTTAATACCAGCTGCACTAAAATTGATCCTGAGGGCATCCCATCATTAACCTTTTTCCACGTGAGAAATCAGCCATTTATTTCTCAGTTGCTTTCTAGCCATTCTACAGTTTTAAATTCAAGAACAGAATTTTCCTCTTTAGTTTTGGTCATCAGCTCTCCTTAGTTTTATCTTGTAAAAAGACTTTTCCAGAAGTTCTAAAGCACAGTAGCATTTCCTTTCCCATATAACATTTGCCAATCTATATATAACATCTTCCAATCTACTTATTGGATTTCTGTCAGTTAAGGCTCTATATAGTCTTCAACAGAACAATCAGAAACATTATTTAAATACTCTAATAGCATAACTCAGCTACCTAAAAAAAAAAAACAGGTGAACAAATTAAATGACATGAGAAAATTTAAATTTCTCTCTGCTAGACTAATGCATTTCCAATAATTAAACGAATTCTACTAAGCTAGTAAGGTATGTTTAATGGAACTCTCTCTCCAGTAATAAAATATTCTTTAAAAAAAATTAGCATGAAAACATAACTAAACAACAACAAAATGACAAACCATAGATGTGTTAAAAACTTACATTCTTTGACTATAAATTAAATTTAAATTTCAAAGAAAAATTACATTCTATATTGGATGGACTGTTACTTAAGTCCCAATTTTACTCTCCAGGTAAAGAATGCAAAATCTCTTAAAATAGAAAAGGTTTTGAATATTAACCTCTGTGCTGAAACACATTTCTCAGTCTTCCTTGGGTATAATGAAAAATTCAGAACTATATTATAGAGGCTTGAAAATATTTTCTCAAAGGATTTATTTCTAATAGAGCTGGTGACTTTGGCAGTTATTTCCAGACGTAAGCTAAAGTTGTCTATGAGAAAATAATAGCTAGAAAAATAAATTTACTCAAGGACCAAATTGACTTTGTCCCTAAAGAGGAAGACTTCTGTTTTAGATAGGTTTCTCAGTCATGGTTATTCTCCCTTCTATATTAATTCTACAGTACTATGATGGGGTTAAGTATAATAGAAAATCAATCAGTAACTACAATGCTTATGAGAACAGCTTCTAAGATATTTATGCTAGACTATTTTTAATAAGAACCAAAGGAGATATTTTAAAAATTAATTAATGAAAACTAGCATATAGTAAGCAACAACTATAGACCAGGCACTTAAGTGCTTCATATGTCATTTCCTTTGATTTCTACAACAGCCATGCAATATTGCTCCCATCCTCAGCTCCATATTAGAAAGAAGGTTAAGTGATTTTCCCCCCTCGATGTTGAAGAAGTCTGTTTTTCAATATCATATGAAAATGTTCTTAACTGTTACTTTTAAATTTGATAATATTTTATTATTATATAATTTTAATCTTAATCCTAGTTTTAAGGATGACTACTATTAATTTTTGCATATCAATTCTAGTCTTTCTTATGCTAACCTATTCCTATGGATATGGTTAAAAATTGGTATCATGCTACAATTATTTTGGTATTTCCCCTTTACTATTAAGAAATATTTGAAAACATTATTTTCAAAGTTCTTCTATGAAGAAGTATAACTTTTTTCTTTTCTGTAACAACTCCCAGCTCAGAAACTTCTTAGAAGTTTACAATCTAAAACAAGAATATCATGCAACATAAATCTTTATTTCAATTTCTGACTAGTTTGGATATAGTAATCCCACTACTGGAACTCTATCAAGAAGACAATGCATACACATTACCATGTGGTAATTTGTGATGAATGCTAATGGATTACCAAACTCATAACCTAGAAACCAGGGAAGACTGAAGGTGTGTATTGATGACTGTATTTTACGGATGTAATGTTTGCAGAAAAACTTCTTTACTTATTGAATATTCATCATGATCAAGCAGAAAAGTATAATATTCTTAACTGCAGTAGAAACAGGAGAAAATTAAAGAATCGGGTTCGTTGAAGAATATCTTAAACGGAAGATGTCAAAGCCTGCTTTTCAGTTTAAATTTTTTTTAAAGTCTTTCAACACATACTCAATTTTAACTGCTATCATAGGGAATATAAAGCTAAAGGAACATAACGGCACATTTCACTAAAATAACTATTACTACACATCTAACTTTCCATTACAGGAGAAAAGAGGACTATAGCACAATAAATGTTTCCCCATATCAATCTACCTCCGTGTATTAGGTAGATAACGTAACATCTTTAAAACTGTGTTGCCGAGAAATGTGTTGTAAAGTGCTAAACAAATCAAAGGATTTCTTTCCCCCCCCCAAGTTTTAGAGGAAAAAAATCCCTTCATTTTGTTTTTCTACAGAATTGGAAGAGAAGAAAAATAATTTTAGAAAATAGTTATTTAAAATAGGTTTTTATCAATCCATCAAAATATTTATTAATAACAACTGTCCAGCAATAAATAAGATACTGGAGAAGAATACTACTTATGTTCAAGAACTTTACAAAAGAGTTGTGAACTATTACTATGTAAAAAAGTAACAAGCATTTAAAAAGCATAAATTGAAAAAATAAAAGACAGACATAAATGACTGTTAAAATTATGGTGCTTAATATAGCTCAAATTTAAAGATTCAGAACTGATTCAAAGGTAGAATAGAAAGGAAGAAATTCCAATTTTAATCAGATAATATCATTTCCAGGAGGAACTAAGATTCATTTAATACTTCCTTGGACAGGTAGCTGCAACCGATAGAAATGTTAAATGGAAGTACCAAATATTTACTCTTCATAGAAGTAGACAAACAAAATAAAAATGACAAGTCTGAATGACCTAATGTTTCTGTTTGTGTGTGTATGGTGGGGCTATCTATTTTTCAAATATTTCTGGCCGAAATGATTAAAATGTTAAAAACAGTAACATTACAAATTACCTTTTCTCCTCATTCTAATACAATTCTCTTAAGGTTATAAAGAAACATAACTACAAATTTATCTACACAGATAAAATTTTTTTTGAAAATAGCATGATAATACTATTTTGCATATGAAGCTCAGGTAATTTTAAAAAACTCAAAGGAATAAGTCCTAACAGCTGCTTGCTTTTCCCTAAACGATTGCCTTTTTGGACTTTGTACCTTGCAAATGTTGAGTGAATTTTAAATGTCTTTTAATGTACGGGTATTTTTTTTTTCCCACACCAGCAATCAACATGAAGATTACACCACACCTGCTCTCCTGTTTAAGTTTCACTTTTTCTGAATTTAGCACTAGACTGCAAGAAATGAATTTAGCTTTCTGATTCTTGTCTAAAAAATGAGCCAATGGAATTTTTACTAATTTGTGACCATCAGTCATTTCACCATGGCTCTCTAGCGTTCAGAGACACCTCATTCCATGCAGGGCAGTTAACACCTGTAAGGTAATTATATCTACCAAATGCTGTTGGCCAGGGATATGAATATATAATTGTTGCTACCATCTGTTAATTGTTCTATTTGAATCACTTACTTCATCATATATATTTACTTGACATCTACATATTTTAATAGCCTCTAGAAATGTTACATTTGCTTGCTGCAGAATTTATAAGTCTTTATATTGCTAGGATGGAATTTTTAAGTCTTTGGGGGAAGACACAAATTAAATGGATAAAAAAGCACATGTGTGCATGTATTGGGGTGGGCTTAGGAGTTAGGGTTATTCTAGTTAGAAGGAAACCTGAATAAAAAAAGGTGAATCATTTTCAGAGGAAAATAGAAATTTGATAGAGAAGATAAGAGTAGGTTGGAAGATAGCTGGATTATGGAGGTGGAATCTTATTTGAAATCCTATATTGATCTCTGTCACGAGGAGCCCCCAGCAAAAATGACTGGTAAATCTTCATACCAAGAAGCTGAAAAAACATTCAATGCACATCTCTCCCTGATGGCTTTAAACCTTAAAGTAGAACCCTCAGGTCCCACAGAGGGATTCAGAACTTCTGCAAATGTTTGACATACATTCTATTTGCAGTGTTTTCACTGCAATAAATGCTATTAACACAGGTTCGAAATTTACTAGCTGTGTGACTTTAGGCAAGTTTCTTCATTTCTCAGTACCTTGGTTTCATCACTTACAAATCACAGATAACTGCATATGAAGATTAAAAGAGAATGTGTGTAGGGTACAGCATATCAGTGACTAGCATATAGTAAGACTTCACTAATTATTAGCTGTTGTTATTATAACCATCATTATTAAGATAATTCCAACATTTGGTAAGCCACTAGTATATTCAATTGCACTATAGATTAATACGTTTTACTGCAGGCTCCTTTTGCCATGGTTATGCACATTGTTGAACATTTTATGCTCACAGCATGGTGTTAGTGGATGGAGTAGTGGCTCCTGAAACAAACGTCAACACCTGGAACTTCAGAATGGGACTTTATTTGGAATAAGGCTCTTTGCAGAGGTAAGTAAGTTAGGGATCTCAAGATAAGGTTATTCCAGATTTGGGTGTACTCTAAATTCAATGATGAATGTCCTTTTAAGAGACTGAAAAGAAGAAAACAGAGAAACACAGGGAGGTGGCATCTGGATACTCCAAAATGGCAATCAAAGCCAGGGTCACCAGAAACCAGAAAGAACAAGGAAGGATTGTCTCTAGAACCTTCAGAGGGAGCATGGAGCAGCAGACACATTGATTTTTATCTTCTGGCCTCCAGAACTGAGAGAGGTTATGTTATTTCAATCCACCCAGTTTGTGGCAATTTGCTAAAGCAGCCTTAGGAAAAGAATGCACACGGTTAATAGGAGCCTTCTTTGCACTGATCTTTTTTACTTCAGCCCTGCATGTACACTCCAATAACACTGCTCAAGAAAGAACTTTACTTTTTTTAAAAACAAATTTATTTTGAATAGTTGTAGATTTATAGAAAATTTGCAAAGATAGCACAGAATTCCACATCTCACATCCAGTGTCCTATTAATAGCATCTTACATTAACACTGTACCTTTGTCAAAATTAGTAAACCAACATTGATACATTAGTACTTACTAAATTTCTTACTTTATTTAGACTTATTTAGATTTACTTCGTTTTTACTTAATGTTCTTTTCCTGTTCTAAGTTCCCAATCAGGGTAAGTCATGATATCATGTCTCCTCAGCTCTGTGAAAGTTTCTCAAAATTTCCTTGTTTCGAGGACCTTGATGGTTTTGAGAAATACTCATTAGGTATTCTGTAGAATGTCGCTCTATTGGGATTTGTCTGATACTTTTTCTCATATTAGAATAGGTCTATGGGTTTTTGGGAGGGAGACCAGAGAGGTAAAGTGCCATTTTCATCATAACACATCAAGGGTACACACCATCAACACGACTCATCATTGTGGATGCTGACGTTGATTACCTGGCTGAAGCAGTATTGTAGGGCCCACCTAGACAATCCCAAATAATCTCTTCATTAATCTTTAAGCACATCTGTCCTTAGTCCTTAATTGCATCTGTTTAACACATCAGATATAAGGTAATATTCACTGTTTTGCCACATAAGGTAATACTCACATGTTCTAGGGATTAGGATGTGGACATACCTTTTTATAGATCCAGTTAGTAAGAATTGACATTTTAACACTACTGAATATTATGTTCCAAGAAGAGAGAATATCTCTTTATTTATTTAGATATGTTTTTATTTCTTTTATCAGTGTTTTATAGTTTTCCAAATACAGATTCCTATTGTGTTAGATCAATACCTAAGCAACTAGAACATGGATACAATGTCTTGGCCTGCTTATGATATAGGATTTTATTTAGCTGAATAAGTTCACATTCTTGATGCAAGGTCACATATTACCTGCAAAAATGTCTTAAATGAAACTAAAACTTGCAGGTTAGAGTCAACATGCAAACTATGTAAACGTGACTATTTATAAACTGAATCAATATCTAACTGAGCAGAACATTGACATACCTGAGATTACTTTTAAATAGCACCTTAAAATAATTTTGTTTACTCCACCCAAATTAAATTTTTTGCTAGTGAGCAATACTTAAATTCTCTTAGTGATTCAGCATTAAAATAACAATTTCTAATCATTCCTCTTTCAAGCCTATGGATCAGCTTAATAAGAAATTATTCTGGGATTTCAAAATGAGCTATTAATATACCTTTTTTCAATTATATGAGTTATCTATAAGAATCTGGATTTTCCTGACACCATGAAATCAAAAACAAAATGCAGAAATCAACTAGATGTTCAGGACAATATAAGATGGTCACTGTCATCTAAAACCAATGAGGTTCAATTTTTGTTTTTATCAAAATACTAAGTTTTCACTGATTGGCTTAAAAGGAGATTTTTTAAGCTTTAAAATAAGTCTGTATTTATAGAACTACTTATTGGGCTTTCACATTGATTTCACTTTTTAAAAGTTTCTTTCAATGCTCAAGAATCACTGACATACTACTATATGAGAACCAAAATCCTTAGTTTGCATAGCAAGCCGAACAAAGTGGTCTCTAGTTTTCATCTTCATCTTTAGACACTCTCACTCCACCCTCCATCCACACGGCTCATGCAGGCATAGGCACTATGCTTCCGCGTGGAACATCCTCTCTTTTCTTTTTCCCAGTCTACCGAAAGCACTCCCATATTATGAGGATCAGTTGCAATTCTCCTTCACAATGGACACAAATACAGAGTACTCAGAATACTCTGAGTGAACATCATTTTATTAATAATACTTCCTGGTGAACTCCTTGGGATACTGTGTTTCTCAAATGAGGGTATTTGTGCCTTTACAGGAGACAGGAGAAGCCACGTGGTAACCATGGCCAACCTCTCCTAGATACTAAAGAATTTGCTCAGAAATTCTAATAAGACACCAGAAGAAAGAATGCAAAATTCACATGCATTTTTAGGACACAGCAAAAAACCTTCCAAGTAATTTTTTTTTTGCTAGAGATGAAGAAGTCAGGCTATACCCTCAACTCTCCACAGGTATTCCAGAGGTAGTTAGTCATTCTTTTCTAACGCTAGAGTTATTTGATGGGAAAGTTACTTTGTACGTTCACAAGCTAATATAAAGGAACAAAAGAATGCTTTTGAAATAGATGATAAATGAGTGCTGTACAGAAATGACATGAACCAATACTTCAATGTACTGCAATAGGAGTTCTTGCTATCAGAGATGTTACTAGTGCCTATTCTGAAAAATAAGGCCAAAGGGGGCCTATTGATTTCCTCAGGACATATTTATACTAATTGCACGTACTGCTTATGTGAATCATGATTTGTAGAGATAGATATCTTGTTTTATCCTGTGTCTTCCTCTTTGCTTTGAAAATTATATAATTTACCTTAACTTGATTTATTCTTTGCCTGCTTGAAGTTAGCTTGTGATTCTGACTACCTATTTATTTCCATTCATTCTGATTATTATACATTTAAGCTCAATGTCTCCTCAAATGATTTCTCTGTACCTCTCAGAGTAAGCCATCCCATCATTGCTATTCAAGAATGGTATAATAGCCACCAATATTATTTATGTGTGGTACATGTTTTCATTTATAATGTGATTTGTCTGAAAAATAAAATTATGACTTGCCTTCTTATTATACCTAAATCTACTACTACAATATGATACTGCTAGACTTTTTATTTTTCATTTGATCACAACAGTTTTGATCATCAGGAAGTATCCACCCAGACTGAGTTTATGTTCTCAGGTTCTTCTCTTTCTGTTACTTTCATGTAAGAAACACTTTGCATAGTACCTGAAACAGAAGAATTATTCAGTAAACGTTTGCTAAATAGAACTGAAGAACATAAGAAATGCCATCACTTTTCCGAGACATAGGAGTCCAGGCAAAAGTGAGGTGATCTATCACTCCTAGCAAAAACAGTGTATACACATGAATGTATAAACATAATGGCATATGCAATACATTTACAAGTTGAACATCATTACCTTCAGAACAATCTCAAACTAATAGTATTTAGAAAAAAAATTAAGGTAGTGCATTTTATTAGGCATGTCCATGCTCCCATTTTGTACATACTTTATTGTCATTTCACAGCTAGATGTGTCATCATGTCAGTTGAGAACATTAATCTTGCTTAGACCGAAAGAAAAAAATGCAATTCAAGGAAAGCAATGAAGCATTTCTCTATATCTTTTATGTTCAAAGGCTTTCTGAGTGTCATCAGATAATGTCACATTCCGACAGTCATCTCGCCAGTTCTGAATGTACAACTCTGCTCATTTTGCTTGGCAAGAAGATATAAGACTACAATCAGAGTAAGATACAATACATTCTCTTCAAGTCATACATTTTCAGATGACAATAATGCAGAAATTAAATAATTGTTTAATTCTAAAGAGTTAGGCCTCTTAATGTGGAATATATTTTATGCTAATTATTTTGGTTATGATTTTTCTATCTTATATTTTTAAGATTCATTTCCTCACATAGCTAGAACACCAAATCTATTTCTGCAAACATTACATTTCCTCAAAGGATGTGCTCTGAATAATAAATCTTGCAATGTACAGAAAGCCTGCTTCTCTTCAAACCAAGAATACTAGCCACACTTTCTTGCCTGGACATATGTGAAAGTTATAAAAAAAAATAAAATAAAAATCCAGTGTCTCATCTCAGTGAATGGTGGTCTACCAACTACTGAGTTAACAAGCCGGAAACCCAGGCCTTGCTCACCTTACCCCCATAATTCCTCCCTCACCAAGTCCTATCAAATTTTTCCTGGGTCTTTTATCTACACATTAATCCAAGATAGTGAGATAAAAAACAGGTATTATGGGGCAAAAGGGTTTTATTTAGGAAGTGCTGGGTTAAACAAATTAAACAGTGCTATTTATCACAAGACTTACTGATCCTTGGCCATGTTTATTTTCATTGTAACTCTCCAAGTAACATTTTGAAAACTCATTTGGCAATTACATTAAATACTTATGAATGCCTTGATCTCACCATAAACTGCTTTTCCATAAACAAATGAATGCTTTTGGCAAAAAAAAAATGGAGAGATTTCACCTTTAATTTATGTATTCAAGCCTCTGGAAACAGATACATTAAGGAATAAAGAAACACACCTGATATAAAACTTATTCAAACAATTGAATGATTGAATTACATTTGAAGGAATTCAGTTTGAAAGCTGCAAGATTCTGGGGTTGGCTCCTCCACTTCTGAATTATATAATTTGTTGTTGCATGAGTGAGCAATGGTTGTCTTGTGTTTTATAATTTCCATCCATTTCACATTCTCATGGCATTGTAAGTGTCTACCTTTTGCTCTACTTCCCAGACACTTTTGTGCACCATTTTCCCCCCTTCCTCTCTTTTGATTTAAGGAGAGAGAATTGGGGGGAGGGTGGTACGCTGAAAAGAAAAATCAATTCTCTAAGAAGCAGTACAAAGCATAACTGAAATAATGCACTACGGATTGTGCAGGGACAGAACTTTGAGCATTCTATTCATGATATGGTTTCTTTCATAGTCACTGGAAGATAAAGAAGCATTTGTGACTTTGGAAATCTTCCAAATATAAGCTGTGTGTTGCTTAAAAAACTACTTTTCTGGTGGCAGAACATGAGTGATTGGGTTGGGGGCAGGCAATCAAATGACGCTTGACTTAATAAAAATCTGCAGGGAGCCATACCAGATGAGAGATCACCACCAAGAATGCTCTAGACTGCATCTACTTGGGGGGTTGGGGGGATGGCAGGTGTGCATTTGGACACAGGTAGGCTATTAACTGCTGTTCAATAATAAAATTAGCTCTTTTCTGTTTCCAAGCATCTCAGTATATAATAAAAATTCATCTCTCGCTGTAGTTCTGGCTGAAAATCTTCCAGTGTCTCTCCAACCAGGAGTAAAATTAGGACACTTGCCGAGTAAAATGTCCTCATTCAAGTCGAGCAGTGTTGTATAATAGTGCTTTTATTTTTAAATTAATGAGGCTGAGTTTTAAAAGGGATATACCCAAATCACCATCTCCCTGTTTATAAGAAAGCATGAATAAGATTAATCTTGAATAAGATTAAAGCATGAATAAGATTAATAATCTTCAAAGATTATTTTTTCACTGTACTTATTTAATGTCAAATTAGAAACAACTAATGCTGTGATAATGTTTTATAACATGTATCAAAATTTGAAAACTCTTAGTGGGTTTTTTTGTTTGTTTGGTTGGTTTTGGCCGTGATCTCTTTACTAAAGAAAAATATCACACTGGTTAACAGTTTGTAATGTAAGCTATTTAAACAAATTAGGCCCACTGAAGCATAAAAATTATGTCTTCAAAGGTCAAATCCATTTTTCAGACAAATAATTATAAACCACTGTGCTGCTAAAAATTCTACATCCGTAATTAAAGCAATGAAATAAAATGCACACTAAAAATATTGTATAAGACAAAAGGTTAAGTATTGAAATAGTTACGGGCTGTGAACTTTTAAAACAAGAACTAGTGTCATCAGTTACAGTCTCTTCCTCTGATTCCCACTTTCCCAACTAGGGTGCAAACTGGAGAACAAGACTTATATCAAGGTCTGCCATAAATCTTTCCAGAATCACACTGATGACACTACTATTATGTGAACAAAATGTAAGTGGCATTAGTTAAATTTACGGTATGACTTTCATTTAGTATATGAATATCATACTCATTTTATTCTCCACAAAAATTTCCCCACCACACACAACCTGAGTTTTACGTATGCTACTGTAAGTTTAAACTGATAAAATAATAAACAGTAATAGGCATGACAAGATATCTTGTAAGTCCTTTTGGAAAGCTGAAAGGCTCTCATAAACAACACATATGCCACATAAACTAGAAAATGGTCCTGATTTTTCCATCAGCCCTATTTGAACACTTGGTTGTCAACATCTTCCATTCTAGTAAGAGAGCAACTCTCTTACAGAAAGACATTCAAATGTTACTGAGACCCACTCACATTATCACTTTAACTATAAAATGAAGTAGAACTGGTACATTTCTAACAAGAAGTCATTAGTCAAAAATTAAATCTTAAAAAAGATAGGAGCATGCTGAAAATTTTAGCTCAGAGTATTTATATAGAAAGAAATTAATAACATCTACTTAAAATTAATTGTATGTTGAAAAATAAACATTAGAGCTTAGATATATAATTTATAAATTAGCTTGATTTTCCTTTTTCTGTTTAACAATTTTAGTTTAGACAAGACAAATCAAATGATGTAATTTACAAGATATGATCCTGACAACAGATCTTTAAGGTTTATTCTAGCTTTAAAATTTGTATTATTTTGATATCTAAAGTAAACATCAGAAACACAACATATTTTCATAAACGACACATATAAATGATGAATTAAATTTGAGAATATAAGAAACCTTAGTATTTCTCATTTTCATGGACAAAATTTTAAAAAGAATATGCAGATATTTAAGATTTTATTTTTTACTTTGAAACATCCTTATGAAGTAATTATATTTGACCTAGTTTTATGTTTATCAGTGATGATCAAAATTACACCTGAATTATTATTTCAAAATTTCTCTTTAAATATAAAAAAGACAAGATTTATATTTTGAGAAAATATATTCCACTAAGCCAAAATTAAAACTAAATATTTTAGTGTACTGGTAAATAGAAAAGCTACAAGCAAGTAAAAAGCAAAAACACCTCCCTAATCATCTATATGATATAATCTGGGCAATAGTGAGACCACGGTCTCTAAAAAAAAGAAAAATAAAAAAAATTAGCCAGGCATGGTAGCGTGCACCTATAGTCCCAGCTACTCTGGAGGTTGAAGCAGTAGGATCACTTGAGCCCAGGAGTTTGAGGTTGCAGTGGGGTATGATGATTCCACTGCACTCTAACCCTGGCAACAGAGCAAGACCCTGTCTCAAAAAAACAAAAACAAAAAACAAACAAACAAACAAACAAAAAAAAAAAACAAAAAAACAGAGAGAGAGAGAATGACTAAAAAATGATTTTAAACATTAAAAAAAATACATTGATGTTGCAGGACTTCACATATTTATGTCAAGTTTGTATCCTTTATTTCCCCAAAATCAATCACACAAGTGATATAAAATTCCAAATATTTTAACATTCAAATTCTGCTCCTTGATAGCAAAGTGACAAAACAATTGTGACAAACCAGGAATTCTGATTGTTGGTTATATAGATGGGTCTAATCATAATATTATTCCAATATCAAAAAATACTTACCAGTAATCAGCAACAGAATATACTATATTTGTGGGGATGGATATATTTCAATTTCCATAACCAAATACATCCATATGATGCAAAACAAATCTACATGCATGTTTATAGCTTTTCTTAGAATATGCATAAACTTAAAAATATTCCTGAGTACTACCTGCCCTTAGTCACTCATCTCTTGTCTCAGAGCCCATATTTTGTGAATTCTAAGGAAAGTACTAATGTTATCTTTTCTAAAGATTTTCTTTTTCCCCAATACTATGCTCTATGTTGCATTTTGAGGACTGTACTTTTCATTACTTAAATTTCAGAAACCTCTCATAGTCACTTGTGATGCTTAGTCTAGTCTATGGTGCCCAGTGCCTAGTCAAACATTAGTCTACATGTCACTGAAGGTATTTCTTAGAAGTGATTAACATATAATCAATATTCTTTGAGTTAAGTAGATTACCTTCCATAACAGAGGGTGAGGAGGGCTCATTGAATCAGTTGAAGGCCTTAAAAGACAAGACTGAGGTCCCCAGTAGAGGAAGAAATTCTGCCTCCTGATTGCCTTTAGACTCAAGACTTCAACATCAATACCGCCAGAATTTCCAGCATGCCCTGCAGATTTCAGATTTAGGAGCCTCCACAAATTTGTGAGTCAATTCCTTAAAATAAATTCTCTCTCTAACTAAACATAACTAGACTATGAGGATATATGTGTGTGTGTGTGTGTGTGTGTGCGTGCGTGCGCGTGTATCTCCTGATACATCTCCACATTTTGTTTTCTTCTTTATTTAGACTTAGATAAGGCTAGGTCTAAGCATGATTTTTCCACTCTCACAGTTCATGGAACTACTGTTAAACACTGTTTCTTGACTGGTTGGAGGGCTGGCTGATGACAGAACTGGACCCAGTGCTGTGGTACTCTTCCCTGGGGGTTTGATAAAGCCACTGTGCCACAGTCCACCTTTGACTTTGGCTACCCAAGATGTAAGGACTTGCTGGGTAAAAGCAACTTTCTGCTGCTTCTACAACAAAAAAAGCCCTGCTCACTTTTTGCTCATTATCACAGTTATAAACTTTGGGGATTCCGAGAATTGCTTTTCATAGCTGTTGAGATTTAGCCAAGGAGTGAGCCCTGAGGGGTTTAGAGCCAATCTGCCCACTGCACCATTACACACTTTCAGAGTGGATGCTGGCAGAGTTGTACTAGGGACCACTCCATTCATTCTCTTTTAGGAAAAGGGCATTCTTAGCTAACTCTACATTGAGATATTCCTGTGTCCCTCTGAGCCTTGAAGTGCTGCTGATTCCAAATGCTGTTGATTTTTTTTTCTTTATTGAAGTATACTTTACATATGATGCCTTCATTCCATTTTAGTGTACAATTAAATGATTTTCAGTGAATTTACCAAGATGTACAATTAATCACATAAATCAGTTTTAGAGGAATTCCTTTACCCTATTGAGACCCTTAATTCTGCTCCCCAACTACTTTTCAAGCATGTCCCACCCCTCCACAGTACCCACCATGTAGCTCAGATGTGGATTTACCCCCCACCCCCCGAATCCCTAGTGATCACCCCCACCATTTGAGCACCATAGTGTTAATCAGTCAATACCAGTTTGATAGCGAGTACAAGTAGGGTCGACTCTTCAGGTCTTGTGTCACCTCACCTTGAATAATGGGCTTAAGCTTAATCCAGGATAATATAAGCGGTGCTAGCTCACTGTCGTTTCTTAAAATTGAGTAATATTCCATTGTGAACATATACCGAATTTTAACAACCCACTCATGAATTGACGGGCACTTGGGTTGTTTCCACAACCTAGCAATAGTGAATTGTGCTGCCATAAACATTTGGGCACAGATGTCTTTATCATAGAATGTCTTATGTTCTTTTGGGTAGATGCCTAATAATGCTATTTGCTGGATCAAATGGTAATTCTATTTTTAGCTCTTTGAGGAATCTCCAAATTCTTTTTCACAAAGGTTGCACCGATTTGCAGTCCCACCAGCAGTGTAAGAATGTTCCTATCTCTCCACATCCTCGCCAGCATTTGTTGTTTTGGGATTTTTTGATAGAGGCCAATCTCACTGGGGTTAGGTGGTATCTCATTGTGGTTTTGATTTGCATTTCTCTAATGATTAGAGATGATGGAACATTTTTTTATATGTTTGCTGGCCATTATTCTGTCTTCTTTGGAGAATTTTCTGTTCATTTCTGTTGCCCATTTATAAATGGGGTTTTTTGATTTTTTCTTGTTAATTCTTTTGAGTTCTAGGTAGATTCTTGTTATTGGACCTTTGTCGGAGGTGTAGACAGCAAATATTTTCTCCCATTCTTTAGGTTGTCTATTTGCTCTAGTGATAGTTTCTTTGGCTGTGCAGAGCTTTTTAATTTGATCAGGTCCCATTTGTTTATTTTCACAGGAAACATGAAGAATCAGACAGAAAAATCGCCTCCAAAAATAAACTCTCTATCACCTATTTATTAATTACCTTTTAATTAACTTATTTTTCTCCCTCAGAGTAACTTATTTTCTATCTCCCCTCCCGCTTACCCCCATACCAGCTCCATAAGGGCAGAGATTTTTGTCTGCCTTGTTCTATACAGTGTCTACAGCCCCTAGAAGAGAGCCTGGCAGAGAGGTAGTTTAATACCTCGTTGTCTAATGAGGTATGCATGAATGTATAAAATTGTCAAAGTGCCCTTCAGAAATACTGTATTACTTTCCACTCCTACAAGAAGTGTAAGGCAGTGCTGTGTCAGAGAAATATCTCTGATGGGAAGGACCTTGAAATGTCACTTAAATGCTTCCTAGGATCTCTGTGGAGGCCGCTGGGAGCAGGAGTCTTGCAACACCAAAGCAGTGCACACTGTGCCTGGGGCCACCTGCCACCTGGCCAGTGGCTGGTGCCATACATGAGGGGAAGGCCATGCTGAAGAGACCCCATGTCCTCAAAAGAGTTCAATGGGAATATTTTTTTTAAACAACGCCCAGCTATTGGTTTCAGTACTTGAGCACATAACTTGTCCCCATTACAAATTCTGGAACTTGTTCAGGGCTGTGTCCTGGTTCTCTTAGATAGCATCTTTCTGCCACCCACATTGCCCAATTTTTGAATTTTTAAAGAGCAGAGTACAGCTTTCAGTGCTATTTAGTCATTTCTCACAGCTCTCCATACCTCTAGAGTAGCTTTTAAAGTTACTTGGGCCATTTGGGAGAGAGGACATTGGATTACTATTTTTGTTCAGCTAAATAAATGAAAGTCTTCTTGGTATTATTAGTGCTCAAAATATGCAACCCCTTGATATTATTCCACTGGGGATTGTTTTGAAGTCATTCTTTAATTATGGGATTTCTTTTCAGATGAGACAATAGATCCAAAAATAGAAATTTGAAACTAAATATGCATAAGAGCATGAAGAGCTTCTTATAAAAATTAAGAGGGGTAATATAGTTTCATGGAGAAGCACCAGGGCTATGATCCAGGAGACCTGGGTCCCACTGACATCTCTGCCAATTATTGGCCCTGCAAGTCCTCCATATGGTTGGGTAACAGGGCTGCCCATCCTAACTCACAAGCTGTAGCTCTATTTTGTGGAAATATAAAAAGGAGAATCAAAATGAAAACTGTATATTAAGTCTGAAAGGCTGCCCTAATTTTTTTAAACACTGAAGAATGATGATGGTAGGTTGGTAGAAAGAGGGATTTTGAAGGCTTCTAGAGATTATTTTTGCGAATTGTTTGCATGGAACTCTACTTAGGTGAGGTGTATTTACTCAGGTTTTGCTGCATGCCAACCTCAATATCTTAGTGGCTTACAAGCCATATACATTCTCAAGCTTACTTGTCTGCAGTTCAAATACAATTCAGTTTTGAAGTTTAAGTTGAAAGGAAGAAAACTGGTCTTAGTGGGTGCTTCATCAGTTCAGCACACTTAGAAAACAAAGGGCTTGAATCATTTGTACCCCCATAATATGCTAAAAAGAAAAAAAAAGAAAAAAGAAAAAACAAAACCAAAAACAAAGGGCTCAATTGAGTGAAAGGAATATGTTAACCACAAAAAGTCGAGGTAGACCAGAAGAAAGTCAGCTAGAAAGCGGGTTTTAGAATGAGATCAGTACCAGTACATCTGCCCTTCAATTCTAGATTTGAGAAATGTAGTCAACAGTATACCAAGAAACAAGGAGCAGGACCGGGGGAACTCTACTAACCCTATTGAAAACCTGAAGCTTGCATAGGTCTTTCCTTGTTTAAGAAGGAGTAGAGAAGAAAAAAAGAAATACTAGTTCCTGTGGTGGAAAAAATAGTATGAATGAAGTAAAGAAAAAATGTCAAGAAGACTGATCTAGGCTGGGCTCCATTGGGTGGTTCTACTTTAAGGTCATCAGTTGCCTGGGCTTGCTTCCAAGCTACTGGTTGGGTTCAGGTCTTCTCCAGGTATTTCTCATCATTCTGGGACAAGTGGCTAACCAAAACAGGTTCTCATGGAAGAGACAGAAGTGTAAGAGACAGATTAATATGTACAGAAATATTTAAGGCCCTGGCTCCAATCATATCTTTTAACATTCCATTGGCAAGAGCAAGTCACATGGCCAAGCCCAACATCAGCGGAGTTGGGAAGTATACTTCACCCATAATGGGGGCAGAAGGAGTGACTGTCTGCTAAATATAAATCTATACTTAAAATGGGCCCATGATTAAAAGACCTTGTGAATCTCTTAGATATTTACTACGTATAATGGTAGATTAAAGGCTCTAAGGAGTCCTGTTCTAAAACAAAGTTGTTTAATTTTGTTTAGCATAGTGCTTCCCAAATTTATATGACCGTAGTATCTTTTACCTTTACTTCACTAAGCCTATTTGTATTTCACGGAACTAGCTTTTTGCTGAATACACTTTGGGAAATGCTGTTCCCAAGTAAGCAATTAAACAAATACAAGTGCACTGGCTCTGGATCAGATAGACCATCCTTTGACTCCTGGGCTTGGAATTATTTTAAGTATCTCCAGTTCTTGGGGTAGAGAGTAGGTTGTGGTAGGTTAAGTTGTGATTCTGGGAAGTATTGAGGGTAAAGCCTCAGCCTGGTAGGAGAAATCATGAATGTGTGATTTGTAGGACTGTTTTTACCTAGTTTTCTCCCCCAATATATTTTATACCTATTTAATGATGTCTGAGATTCTTTTGCCAGGGAAAGAAAGCTCTATATTGTATAGTGAATGAAAAAATTTTGATTTAATAATATGAATGAAACACAATTCATTTTATATATTAAAGTGTATTTAGTCAGTGAATCAATTGATAAAGGATCCAACTCAATTTGGAGAAGAATAGCATGAATGTAAGTAAAATGACCCAGGAATTGGAAATGAAGAGAAAGAAGCTCAGAAAGGAGATAAGAAAGAAATAAAAAACAGATACTGCAAAAACATCCTACATTTGATCAGGGCCAAATCTGACTGAGGACGAGGGTGCCTTTGTGTTAAAATACACATTCCAGGCCCAGTTTGCCTTCGTGGGATTTAGAAAGAATTGGGCTTTTTTTCATATGATTTCTTATAAAGAATTTCCATTCTCAAAGGATACATGAAGCGAAGTGTTGCCATAGCTTCCACAGAATGTTAGTGTGCCAGAATAGGCAGGATTTTGAAGATTATACATCCCAACACTGTAATTTTACAAATGAAAAAATTAAAGCACAAAAAAGAAAATAAAGCTCAGGATTATTCAGCTGGAAGAGATAAAAGCAGATCTAAGTCTCATAGCTCTCAGCATAGGACTCTTTTTACAATAATAACAGCAGCAGTAACTGATATATGATGATGATGATAATGATAATGGAACATCTATTATATTCAGGTACAGCTCTAAGTATTTAGCATGAATTATCTCATTTATGCCTCATAATAACCCAGTGAGGTAGGTATCCCCTTTGCACAGATGAAGAAACAGACACAGAAAGGTTAATAAACTTGTCCCCAGAGTTACATGTACGGAAGTGATAGAAACAAGACACATCATGAAACAATTTCCAAAGCAACATCTGGGATACAGCAACTTCACTTCCAGAAACATCCACCTGATACAAGGTAGGTCAGTATTTATACTTCTTCACTCACTCAGACAATAGTAAATGTGTTTAGTAGACTTTTTAAAGCTGCTTTCTAAGACAGAAAACATATTTTCTGATCTTATATCCACCATCAAACTCAACTGTCACCTTCTTAATGCCAGGTAGATACTAAACCACAAATCCCCCAGAACAGTTGGGCAGAAAATTGAAGACAAGCAGCAGCATTCATTGCATTCTAGGAAGGCAATTCCCAGGAATACAGGAATACAGTCTGGAAGGTTTAAGTTGAAAGAAAGAAACTTGGTATTAGTGGGTGCTTACTCAGTTCAGCTCACCAAAACAAAACACACAAACAAGACCCCTCAGTTGAATGGAAGACACGTGTTAGCTCATGAAAAGTAGAAGAAGGAAGTCGGCTAGATGCTGGGTTTTAGAATAAAAGCAGTGCCAGTGAATCTGCCCTTCAGCTGTAGATTTGAGAAAAGTAGTCCACCACCACATCAATGGACAGTGAACAGGACCAAGGGAAACTCCGCTCACCCTACATATTGAAAACCTGGAGCTTGAATAGGTCTTGCCTTGTTGAAGAAGAAATGGTGAAGAAAAAATAAATTAAAATTGTCCCTATGGTGGAAAAAAATGATACTGCTCAACAAAGAAAAGAAACAATACCGTGATAACTTGGGGGGAAGAGTATACATCTGAAAACAAGCTGCTCTGGGATCCAGAGGACTATTTAAGAGATAGTTTGGCATCCTCAGAAAAGTACAAGAAGGTATGGTGCCTATAAACCCTACGTCTAGTGAGCTGTGTGGAGACAAATGTGTCAAGGAAGGACTGAGATGAAGCTAAAAACAATAGAAGGAGGATGAAAGACTCCATATCTCTGTAAACAAACCAAAATAGAATATTGAGTGCCAGGTAACCTTTGCAATAAATGGTAATTTAAAATAAAATTACAAAATAGCTACAGGTGAATGATAATACATTTGGTATCAAAATTTGCAGGAAGCAGCTAAAGCAGAGGAAATTTAAAGGTTTGAGATTTTTAAAAATTTCATATATATATATATATTTATATGGGTATTATAATCATCCCTATTTTACAGAAGAGGAAGACAAAGCCAAGAGAAGTTAAATCGTTTGTCAAAGTTACGGCAGAACTAGGATCTAAACCAGGAAGTCTGTCTGGTTTACTCTTAGTAACACAGAGCCTAGCCTCCAGCAAGGCTGATAAAAAAAGGAGATCTGAATAAGCAAAATACACAATAAAAAGGGAAAGAAAAAAAAGAATGTTTTGAACAACTAGCTTATATTTCAATAAATGTGTAGGTGTGTATTAGTTTGCTAGTGTTGACATAACAAAATGCCACAGACTAAGTGGCTCAAACAGCAGAAGTTTATTTTCTTACAGTTCTGGATGATGGAAATCCGACAACAAGGTGTTGGCAGTTTTGATTTCTTCTGAGGCCTCTCTTCTTGGCTTGGCGGGGGCTTCCTTCTCACTGTGTCCTCACATGGTCTTTTCTCTGTGTGCAGGCACCCAGCCGTCAAATTTCTGTGTGTGTCAAATTTCCTCTTCTTGTAAGAGGAACACTAATCAGATAGGATTAGGGTCCCCCCCCACCAACGACAGCCTCGTTTTAATTTAATCACCTCTTTGAAGGCTGTATCTCTAAACACAGTAACAGTCTGCAGAACTAGCGGGTAGGGCTTCAACCTATGAGTTTTCTGGGAACACAATTCTGCCCATAACAGTCTAGAAAAGTGGATTTCTGAAAAAACAAATAGCCTAAAGGTGAAATGGAAAATTAAATACATCAAAAACATAACATGGTTATCCACCCACCCTTTTTGCTCCCCCACTTCTAAATATATGGAGACCTTGGTTTTACAGGTGAGTTCAAACACATTTTCCAAGGAACAGAAGATCCCATATTATTTTAGTTCCAGAAAATAAAAGATAGGAAAAATTTGTCCAAGACATTTCATTCTAAAAGTAAAGCGAATAAATGTTTAAAACATAGGTACAATAATCCAAAACAATATATTATTTAAAAATAATTTTGGCAATGTATATAAGACATTAACACATTATAATCAAGTTCAATTTATTTCAGGTATGTAAATACACTTCAACTTTGGAAAAGTCTGCTGTTAAAATTCAGCACAATAAAAGATAAGAAGAGAAAACAGTTTTATTATCTCAATATATGTAGGAAAAGCTCTTGAAAAAATTAAGTATCTGTTCATGATTGGGGAAAGAAAACCTATATAAAACTAAGAATAAAAGAAATTTTCATAACCTGTTAAAGAGTATCTCTCCCAAACCTGTAGGAAACAATATTCAATGATACAACTTCAGATACATTATCTTTCAGGTAATTTGTTGATGTTACCAAAAAACACAAAGAAATCCCCCTAGGTCGAAACAAAAACCCTAAAACAAAATAACAAGAAAAAGAAGAGTGTAAGAATTAGAAGGAAAGAGAGAGGAAATTTTCTTTATTAGGACTTTATATGATGATTTAATATATAAAACCTACAACAAACTAAAGATATAAATTGATTAAATAAAATTGATTAAAAAGTTTAGATAAGTTGTTGGATAGAAATAAATATACAAAAATATTGTATTTCTATAAACAGCAACAAAACTCAAAAAGAGTTGAAATAAAAGTTATAATTCAATTTATAACAGCAATTTTATACACACACACACACACAAACACACCCCTGGGAATAATCTGAAAAAGTAAAGATCTTTATGGAGACAATTGTTAAATTTATTAAAATATATTCAAAATACCAGAATTAATAGAAGATATACCACATTTATGAATTTGTAGACTAAATATCTTGTGATATTGTATGTATTCAAATGTAACAATATATTCAATGGCATTAAAATAAAAAGCCAAAAATAATCTGTGTTGTGCTTGAAAACTTGACATGACAAAACCTGAAAGACCAGGGATCCAAGAATGACCAAAATTGTCCTGAAAAAGAAGCAGCAAATCTTATTATAAAGCCAAGTTAAATAAGTGAGTGACTGGTGTAAGGACTAAGGGACCAAGAGACCAATGGAGAGACCAACCTTGATGTCTAGCAGATAGAGCCCTGCTGAAAACTAGTGAAAACATGGAGTGTTCAACAAGTGGGGCTGAGATCAGTTGAGACCATTAGTTACTTGCATGGAAACAGTGGAACTGGATCTGTGCTTCACAGTGAACATAAATATCAAGTCCATGTGTATTAAAAATGTAAATATGGAAGGTAAAATTCTAAAACTTTTAGAAAAAAATATAAGGGAATATCTGTGACTTGGGAGAAAGAAATATTACTTAAACAAAGCACAAAGGGCACAAACTATAAAGAGAAAGATTGATAAATTTGACCACATTAATTGAGAACTTGTGTTTATCAGGAGACACGGTAAAGATAGCAAAAAGCAAAGACTTGCAGAATGTTATACGTGTGTGTGTGTGGGTGTGTATGTGTGTGTATCAGGCAAATAATTAGATAATCAGTATTCAGAATACACCATATTTCTATGAATCAATAAGAAAAAGACAAATAATACCATGAAAATGTTCTCAAACTTATTAGTAATCTTGGAAATGAAAATTAAAACCACAATGAGATACCATTTCATACCCATCAGATTGACAAAAAGCAGAGCCTGATGTTACAAAAAACTGGTCACTCAACCAGACTCAACATGGAATTAACCTGAAGGAATAAAGTCTAAGTTTACTAAGTTTTTTTTGTTTTTGTTTTTGAGACAGAGTCTCGCTCTGTTGCCCAGGCTAGAGTGCAGTGGGGTCATCATAGCTCACAGCAACCTCAAATTCCTGGGCTCAAGCCAGTCAGGCTCAGACTCCTGAGCAGCTAGGACTATAGGTGCCACTATGCCTGGCTAATATTTCTAATTTTTTTCTATTATTTGTAGAGACAGAGGTCTTGCTCTTGTTCAGGCTGGTCTCAAACTCCTGACCTCAAGTAATCCTCCTGCCTTGGCCTCCCAGAATGCTAGGATTACAGACTAGTTTACTAAGTTTCTGAGGGAGTTGTGATGTCACAGCAACCCTAGGCCTGGGTGGCATCAGCCCATGAATATCAACTACTCAGGGCCACTTACCATAAGTTCAAAGTCCTTAAAATGCCCTATGAGGACCTATATAATTGGGGCCACCATTACTTCTCTAACCTCATCTCGTGCTGCTTTTCCCTCTTGCCATCCTTGTTCTTTGCTGTTTCTCACCTGCTCCTTTACATTTGCCATTCCCTCTTGTTAGAATGTTCTTCCTCAAGATAACCACAAGGCTCTGTCTCTCCATTCCAGTGCCTGCTGAAAGGTACCCTCTTAAAGGTAATTTCTCTGATCACTGTATTTGAAAAGCCACCTCCCATACCTGTCACTATCCCCTTCCCTGTTTCATTTATCTTTAGAACCTTTATCACGGCCTTATATATTTTTAATTGTGTGTCTGTATCCCTCCACTAGACTATGAGCTCTATGAAAATTGGGACTTCTGTCTTATTCATTGCTATGCTCCTAGTTCCTAGATAGTACCTGGCCTATAGTAGGAGCTTAATACATATTGTTGATCAAGGAACATACGAAATTCTTCATAAGTGCTTATCCAATATATTCACAATGACGAAGTATTTTCTTTCCAGAGTTTTAAATCTAGTTTACTAACATCAACATGGGCTTTCTGTTATTTACACATGCCCCCGCCTGTTTTTAAAAAATTTTGTGTTATTTATTTTAGTGACACGATCACTGTCTGTCACCCAGGCTGGAGTGCAGTGGCCTGATCATAGCTCACTGTAAGCCCAGCTAATTTTTTAATTTTTTGTGGAGACAGAGTCTTGCCATGTTACCCAGGCTGATCTCTAACTCCTGACCTTAAGTGATCTTCCCATCTTTGCCTCCCAAAGTGCTGGGATTACAAGCCCTGTGTCTGGCCATTACAAATTTATTTACTTATCACACACTTCTTTTTAAACTGATGATTTGCTTCCAAGTCAATGTTGTCAGACTTCCAAGGTTTTCCTATGTTCTGGTCAATATTTATCCTATTCAGCTGTGGATTGTACAGAGAGAACATCATAACACTGAGCTTTGTCAATATGAACTAGGAAAAGATGGTAATAAAGGACATTGAAGGTTCAGGAGGAGTTTGGGTGAGACAAACATCCATTAGATCAGAATTTTAAATGCTGTATGCAACTGAAAATCCTTTGGCTTCAATAATAGCTGATGGAAAAGGAAGGTTGTTTCACACCCAAAGATATTATATTTTGTTCCAGACTAATGAGGTCAAGACTTGTTTAGGTCAATTTCAGAGCAAACATTAGATCATCAAATGCATCCTTTATTGTGGTTCACCAGAATCTGAAATTTTTGTGCTTCTTTTGAAGAAAAGGACCAAAGAATAGGATGGATTGTTCAAGGGTACTGCTATGACTTCTCTTCTAAAATTAATCACAATACTGCATCTATTTATAAGCAAATCTGCTATCAGGTCAGTGAAAGGAACCATCTTTCAGACAACTAAATTTGTGTTCCTTTCATGTGACTGAAATGCAAACAGAGGCCTGATATTAAAGATGCCAGGCAGAGAGAATACACTTGAAGTAGAGCTATATTCAGTAGTTGGAAATTACTTGGGTTTAAATTCTTGTATTAAAACTACCTGGGTTTGGGAAATGCAAATCAAAACCACAATGAGATATCACTTATCTCCAGTGAGAATGGCCTTTATCAAAAAGTCCCAAAACAA
>CAUYRT010017055.1:0-63858 GCA_963574885.1 Lepilemur ruficaudatus
CTCCAACACTGGGGATCAGATTTCATCATGAGATTTGAAGCGGCCAAACATCCAAACCATATCGCCCCTCGTGAACGGGGTCAGTGCCCCAGTGAAAGAGCCCCCAGAGCCGTCCTTCCACCACGTGACGACACAGAGAGAAGCACCGTCCCTAATCCAGAGAGCAGGCCCTCACCAGACGCTGAACCTGCTGGCAACCTGATCTTAGACGTCCTGGTCTCCAGGGCTGTGAGAAATGAGCTTCTGCTGTCCGTAATCTGCCCAGCTGATGGTGTTTTGCTATAGCAGGCCGAGCAGACTAAGATGATTATCGAGCACCCACTCTGTGCTAGGCTCTGTTGTAGACACAGAGATAAACGAGATAGATGACTTTATTCTTCTAGCAGCTGATTAAAGAATTTAAAACACTAGCAAACCAAACAAAACAGGCCCAATTTGGCCCACAGCCCAGCAGGCTCTAACCTAGGCTGCCCCAGTGTTGTGGGCGGGGTGGGCGGGGCGTGGGCTTGGGCAGGAGAAAGGAGCTGGAAGGAGATTGGGTCGGGGGCTCCTGGCAGCGAGTGGGTGGAGGCTGGAGATGCTGCTAAGCATCCTACTGTGCACGGGACACCCCACCACAAAGACCGAACCAGCCCAAACCGTCAACAGTGCTGAGGGCGGGAACCCCTGGTGTATGTTGGGCTGGATGATTTTTGCTTATTCGAGATTGTTCTGTGTATTGTAGGACGGACACACACACACACACGCACGCCCTTAACTCAGACCTAGCCAGCAGGAGATTGTCCCTTGATATCTAGCCTGGCGCTACCTCTTCATCTGAAACATGTTCAGGCCAGTTCCAAGCTGCCTGTTCCATGATCAGGAAACAATTTTTGGATCAAAGATGTTTCTACAAGTGGCGCCCCCTCTCCCCCCCACTTCCTGCTTGTTCCCAGCCTCTCTGGGAGAAAAGTGCAACCTAAATGTTGGTTATTATCATGGTGACAAGATTTCCAGGGCATTGTATCTGAAATGTTTCGTCCCAAGTACAATCAGCTGGGCTCTGCAGGAGAGAAGCAAACAGGCTGCCTTCCTCTACTAGGAACACTTCCCATTAGGAACCCGGGTTCCTGCCTCCTTCTGCTCCCCGCTCGCCACCAGGGCAGCAGGGCGGAGGGAGAGCCCGCTCTCTCTGAGAAGGGAGGACATAGGCTGGCTGTCCTGGACTCAGGGTCCTTAACAGTTTCCAGGGCTACTTCTCCATGAACCAGCACTCGCAGGAGTGCGTCTGCCGTTTATTATTTGATTAGTCTCTCCAAGAGTATCTTAATTTCTCCTTTCCAGGCACGTACTCCAGCCAGACGGTTTGAGAAATTACGTCTCTGGGCCTGCTCTAATAAGGCAATTATTTCAGCAGCACAGCAGCAAGTCCTGAGTGTGGTCACGGCCTTAATTTCCATCTGGGGTGAGAAAACACGGACATTTTGAGAAGCTGCAGCTTTCACATGATTGGTGCACAGAGAGAAAATCCAGGCAGGGCCATGACTCTGGGGCACTGTTTCTTCTATTCCTCCTCTCGTGGTCTTTGGAGATTTGGGAATGGTGAATGGAATGAGCAAGGGATGGATCTGGAATCCCAGTTCTGCATGAAGTGTGTAGCCCTGAGAGAATTATTTCACCTCTCCAGAGTCAGTCTCCTTATCTGTAAAATGGGTGTGATTAGAATCACCCTAAAAGTTTGGTGGACATTTGCTGTTTATTGGCTGCTCAATGCCTCTTCTCCCTCTTTTTTTAAAAATTTTTTTAAATTTTATTTTATTTTATTTTATTTTTTGAGACAGAGTCTCACTGTTGCCCAGGCTAGAGTGTGTGCTGTGGCATCAGCCTAGCTCACAGCAACCTCAAACTCCTGGGCTCAAGCAATCCTTCTGCCTCAGCCTCCCGAGTAGGTGGGGCCACAGGCACATGCCACCATGCCCGGCTAATATTTTCTATATATTTTTAGTTGGCCAATTAATTTCTTTCTATTTTTAGTAGAGATGTGGTCTCATTCTTGCTCAGGCTGGTTTCGAACTCCTGACCTTGAGCAATCTGCCCGCCTCGGCCTCCCAGAGTGCTAGGACTCTTCTCCCACTTTAGGTGACAGTTTCTTGACTTGCTTTTGAAGAATTACCTCTCCACTGTGTGCAAGCCCAGAGGGATATAAACCAAAGTGTCCTGCCTGTTCCTGGCCACGGTGGTCATATAAGAGTGATTCTAGGGACAGCCTCAGATTGGCCAGCGCTCCTCGTGCTGACAAGCAGGCCTGACTGGACTCCTGGGTGGTGCTGGTGCATAGATGTAGGGTGGGGGTCTGCCACCTTCCAGGTCCTCTTCTGATCCCATGTCTCCAGCCTTCCCGTCACATCCATGAGCTAAGCAGTACCCTTCGAATAGACACTTCGTTGCTTACATTCTCCACGGTTAGTTTCTGTTGCTTGCAACCAAAGAATCCTAAGTCATCCCCAGGCTTGCTGGGAGATGGGAGAGGCTGAGTCTGTTGTGTAAGTGCCTGCCTCAGAGCCTGGCATACATGGCACTCAGCCAACAGGGTTTTTTCCCAATCTGTTCCCAGGAGAGCAGAGTTTATTAAGGTAGAGGAGATCACCTGAGACAAGCCCCCACTGGCAAGGCAAGGCACACTCCAGAGAGCCGAGGCTCTGTCTGGGTGAGGACTCTCCGCTTCCTTGCTTTGGTTCACCTGTTCTGAGAGATGACAACTGCCTTTTTCTCTGGGATCCTTTTCTCACTCCCTTCTGACTCCTTAGGGTGGTCAGGGGGATGCTCAGGGGAGGGGCTGGAAGGCGCCCTGCGAGTGGGGGCAGCTGGGCCCCAGAGGGGTGCCTGGCCACCTGCCACCAGTTTGCCAAGTCTTCCTACCTGCCCTCCTCCAGTGCAGCAGCAGAGCCAGGGTGGTTTGGCGTGGCCTCTTTGTATGCCGAGGTGAGCTGCCTGGAGCCTCATCGATTTGCCAAAACTCAGAGAGGCAGGATTTGCCGGGGCCTGCCTGACAGCAGTCATAACATCCAAATGTGTCAGCAGGAAACAAATGCTCATTGAGTTGCATTAAACGTGCAAAACCACTTCAGAATCACTCACCTCTTTTTCTTTTTTTTTAAAAAATCTATCTTGTGAGAAATTAAATTGCACAGAAAAGTACTGTCTTAGTCCATATAGCAACAGCTATAAAAGAGTACCTGAGGCTGGGAAATACACGGTACTGCAGGCTGTACCACAGGCAGGGGCCTGGCATCTGCTCCTGGCGAGGGCCTCAAGCTGCACCCACTCGTGGTGGAAGGCGGAGGGGAGCTGGTGGGCGCAGAGATCACATGGCCGGGCAGGAAGCAGGAGAGAGAAGAGGGAGGGGCCAGGCTCTTTTTAACAACCGGCTCTCATGGAAACTAACAGTGAGAATTCACTCCCCCAGGGAGGACATTAACCGATTCATACCGGATCCACCTCTGTGACCCAAACACCTCCCACCAGGCCTCACCTCCAACACTAGGGATCAGGTTTCAACATGAGTTTGGGGGACAAACATCCACACTGTAGCAAGTACAGAAAGGATATCACCAACACTTGTGTTTTCACCACTTAAATTACAATAGCAGTTAACATCTTATCCTATTTTCTTCCACACTTTAAAAAAAATAAGCATTAGCAATGGAGGTAGAGTCCAGTTGGACTGTGCTGGCCAGTCCCATTTCACTGCCCCACACTCCCGAGTTAACCCCGAGCCACGGATGCTTCCAGGCTGCGATGAGCACACACATCTCGCTTTTCCCACCCAACACTGTGCTTTTGAAATCAATGTTGACATATCTGATCTAGATTCACACACAGACTTCCTTTTAGCTCCTGTGAAGCATTCCGTGCTGAGGACATACCACTTTGTGATGACCGCCGGGCATTCAGTGGTAATTCCCCCCACTTCTGTGTGGCTGTGCCTACACACCTGCCTCCCTGAGCACAGGTGTGGGTCTCTCTCGGAAGGGGACTGAGTGCATTTTCAGCTTTACGGGGTCCTGCCAGTGTTTAACTGGCTGCCACTGTTTAACTGCCTGGCTCTCCCCTGCTGCCTCTGTGTCTCACAGGGGCGTCCTCTCTGATGATTGGTGGCTTCTGCCACCTTCCCGCTTTCTCTCCCTCCCCCTTCTCGCTCTTGCCTCTCCTGCGTCCTTTACTGGCCTGTCTTCTTCTCCTCCCCACTTGGGGCTCCCACCCAAGGCTCTGCTCAGGCCCCTCTAGTCCTTGTTTATTCAGGGACCTCCTTCTCCCAGAGTGAGGCAGCCGTGGCTGAGCTGCGTCTCATCTGCCCAGCACGATGTTCCTGAAGCATTTTGAACCCAAACGTCCCTCCCCCGGCACTACCTCCGTTGTCTAACTCCAGCCACACTGATGTTACCCGCTTGGTGCCCGTAGAGGAGAGGGTAGGTTGGCTCACTCGGCCTCGGTTCCTTCCTCCTTCCAGGATAACCTCCTCTCCGGTGGGGATGGAAAGGCTGAGCTCTGCATGTCCCCAGCCCCCTGCAGGGGTGGTTCTGACTTACCACCAGAGTCACTTCCTCAGAACTTGAATTCAGACCTGATTGCAGTGGGGACAGTCGCAGCATGTATTTTCAGTGGTGGAATCCAGCAGGCACAGTGTGGCCTGGAGCCAACAGCTCCAGGAGCAGCTCCCTGACGCTTCCTGCACCCTCGGCTTCCTGACTGTAGCGGAAGGGGCAAGTCCCTTCCCTCGATGGAGCGATTTATTCCCTTCCTTCCTCTGAGAGCACATCTGACTTCAATTTCATTCACCTATTTATTGAATCATCCAAAGTATGTATTAAGCATCTACTAGGTGCTTATCACCGTGCGGAACATGGGGATTCAATGATGAAAGAAGGCGGGACCAACCAGCACCCCTGCTGCAGTCCTGGGGAGCGCGTGCTCCCTGTCTTCTAAACTATTTGTTAATGATATAAACCACACACATGCCTTTGGCTCCTCGCACCCGCATGGCCCCTCTGTAAGTTCTGGCATCCTAGTCAGCCTCGATAATTCAATGATTTGATTCCACAGGTTCAAGAATCCCAAGGCCCCACCTTATCCAAGCATATCCCGGTGTAGACAAAATGACAGACAAGCCACAAAGGAGGAGGCTGTTACCCGAGAAGGTCACCTGTGTTCTTGAGGTTTCCAAAGGGCAGCATTAGCATCTGCCCCGCCAGTGCAGTCAATCTGGGAGCCTGGCGACTTGCTTGCGTCTGAGAGAGCTGATAAAATTGCTGCTTCTTCCCAAGACAAAGTGCCTCGTTAACTCAGCTGACAGAAACAGCTGCTTCCCCTGCAGCTGACTTGGAATCACACCTGGGTAGGTTTTAACCAAACAGACCATTTGTTTTTGTATAAAAGCATGCTCTTAACATTGAGATCTGTCATGCCCCAAGAGAGGGAGTAGAAAAAAAACCCCATCAATATTTTTTACTTTAAATGAGTCAGGGCAGTTGCAGGGACATACATACTTTCTTTTCTTTTCCTCTTTTAGAGTTGGAAAGAAGCTTATGAATTATTTAATTTAGACTTCAAGATAAAGACTATTGCCAGAGATAAAGAGGGACCTTTCATAATGATAAAAAGGCCAATTCATCAGAAGACATAACATTCCTAAATGTACATGCACCTAGCAACAGAGCTTCAAAATATAAGAAGCAAAAATGGACAGTACTAAAGGGAGAAGCAGAAAAATCTACTCTCACAGTAGGAAATCTTACTACCTTGCTCTCAGTAATTGGCAGGGCAAAGGGCCTTTGGTAGACAAAGGATATGGAAGGTCTGAACAACACGGTCAATTCACTCAACCTGGTTGACATTTATAGACCTCTGCACCTGGCAACAGCAGAACACATTCTTTCTCCATGCAAACGGAACATTCACCAAGATAGATCTTGTGCTGGATCACAAAATAGATCTCAACAAATTTCAAAGTGTTAAAATCACATGAAAATAAAGTATGTTCCCCAACCAAAATGAAATTACACTGGAAATAACAAGGAACCTGGAAAAATCCCCAAATCTTTGGAAATTAAACAACATCATTTTAAATAATCTATTGGTCAAAGGAGAAATCACCGGGCGAATCAGAAGGTATCTCAAACTGAATGATAATAGTGTTCTCTTTCACTCAGAAGTACAGTGACCAGCCCTCCCTGTCTGCCCAGAGCTATGCCAGTTTTGTTACCAAAAATCCCTTGTCCTGAGAAATCCCTCAGTTCTGGGCAAACCAGGACAGTTGGTAGCCCTATGAAATGTTTTGGTGCGGACTGTAAGTTGTGTGGTCACCTTACGTACAGGGTTTCCCTCTTTTCACGGAGTTAGCATCAGTGGTACAATGAAAAGCTTTGGGCTTCAAGTCAAACTCTGCTGTTTAACAACCTTGGGCAAGTTACTTCACCTCTCTGGGCCCCAACTGTGTCATCTTCCAAATAGGAGCTAATATTATCTACCTTGCAAGGTTTTTTATGAGAAGTAAATGAAATTATGTGACCATAGTGCCTGGCCCAAAAGTACTTAGTAAACAATGTCTATGATGGTTATTACATCAGCTTGTTAAAAACAGAAGTTTTGCTTTCTCAGCTATAAGACAGGAAAGGGCCTTGGATATGGGTCAGTCCAAAGGTCCCATTTAACATTATCATTATAATAACGGATAATATTCATGGAGCATTTGCCTTGAACCTCTTACTGTTCTAACTGCACCTTGTAAGACAACTAAGTCCCAGAGAAGGGCAGTGATTTCCCTATAGTCACACAGCAAGACAGAAGTGGGTGTGGCATCAGCTTCCAAGACTCCTTAACTCAGGGATCTTTCCATAATATCTTGCAGGGGTCTCCCAGTTTTGAGGGGCATCAGAAAGCAGAGGGCTGAGGGGGTCGGGCAGGTCTCAGAGACCTTGCACAGGTCCCAGCCTTCCCCGAGCTTTCCCTGCTGAATGTTCAGGAGTGGCCATAGGACTAGGCTGGCCCCGGGCAGCCACTCCCACATGCCCTGCCAAAGCCGGGGGAGACCCAGGGGTGGGAGGGGGCTGCATTGATCACAGGCTGCTGTCACCAGCAGGAGACTCTCTTCCTGATTCAGTGTAGCCCATCTGTGAGCCAGCTCTGAGCCCTGCTCCTCTCTGAGCAGTGGCACTATTGCTCAGAGCTTCCTTCTTACTGCAGTGAGGGGAGGGCACAAGGCCCTGTTGACCTCCAGCTGGGTCTCTTGTGATCTCCTTGCTTCCTCCCATATTGCACTTTGTGTGAGGTCTCCATTCAGCTGACTTGGTCAAAGCTCAGTGCTGACTGTGACAAGTATATTTCCAGAGTCTATTATTGTAGCGGGGAAAAAAGTTGGTGTGAGGCCATTCTGACCTTGCAGAGGTGGTGGTGCCCTGGACTCAGGGCTCTAATTTCCTGCTTTATTTTCCCACTGAAAGGGCACACACTTTTCTGGGTGGCAAAATGCTTCATTAGCAACTCTTATTATTAATTTTTGGAATTATGTGATCCCTGAACCTCATTTGCTCTAAGTGCTCCCAGGGTGCAGAAGTCCCTGGGACGGCATGCTTGGCAGAGGGCCCACACCCAAGGTTTCAGCCTCCACCTGCACAGGAAAGTGCCCAGCGACCCGAGTCATAAATTCATATTGGCCTCTCCACCTGGATGACAACACCCCAAACACAGCCGGTCCCAAAGGGAACCCTAATCAAGTTCTCTTTCCGTACCAAGCCAGAGCTCTGGAATCTGCCTCTCAACCTTTCCCCTCCCTCCTGGCAATAACCTATTTTCAAAACGTGCTGGAGTGAATATTTTTTGTGGCTCTGTTCCTTTGGTTTTTATCTTTTGTCAAGTGAATAAGACATTTTTCTTTTAGTGACACTGGGTACTCTGTACTTTAGGGCTCTTTGGTGCTTCCCTGCGGAGAGGTGTGTGTTTCTCTTTTCAGATAGTTAATACGCGGTGATGCTCTGGCGCAGGTGACGGCTACAACTACACAATTTGAAGTCGGTTCTGGGAAGCTCAGCCAAAAGTCAAACTTTGAGGGAAACAGTTATTTAAACAAAAATTCTGTGCATTTTGCCAGGAGCTCCATGGACAGTTCTTATGGGGAATGTGGATTATTTTTAACCGATGGTAGAAATGTGGAAAGACAGGCATCCAAGGAGGAGCACCATGGACTTGTGGGTGGGCAGTGCTGGTGATTGGTGGCTGACGGTACAGGGATGGCCTCAGGTCACATGGGCCCCCACCCATGTGGGGTCCTCTGGGACAGTTAGGGGGACCTGGGCCAGGAGGGGGCATGGGCTGGATCCCATTCAGTTCTGAACATGGCTATAAGGGGAGTAACGTTGTGTCCCAAACTGCTGCGGGGACATGGAAACCCATGGCAGTTGAAGCCCCTGGAGGCAGACCTCAGACCCCTTTGGGACAGCATGACAGACATGTCCACAGGATGCTGCAGCAGCCCCTTGGTCTAGATGCCTGTTTACAACTGGCTCTGTTGAATGCATGTCCCATACCTGCGCTCCCATCTGGGGGATCCTGGGGTGGTCCCACTGAAGGACATTAGAGACAGGGCATGTGAGAAGCTTCTCTGTGTGCCGCAGCTGATTGCGAGGATGGGGGAGAATTCTATCTAGAGGAACCAGTTAGTCACAGAGTGTTCCCAAAGCAGGTTGTATCTGTTCTTGCCCAAGGAACAGGTACTTTTAAAGACATCACTCTTGACATCCGAGAAGGCCTTGAAATGCAGTGGAGAAAAAAGGGACTTTGCCTTTTCATTTGGAAAGCAGCCTGCTTATAAAATGGGCAACACAGCACTTAACCACTGTGAAAAACGGCAGGGGCTGTGAACTATACAGGACAAAGGGACCGAGAAGCCAGCCAAGTCCCCCTATCCGCAGTGGTGGAATAAAGCTTCTGCAATGCAACAGGAGGGCTGAAAGAGGTTTGAGAGTTGATTATACCGCAGAATATGGAAAACTACATTAGTGGCTGTCATTATTATTTTATTGGCATTATATTTTAGTGCAGAGCAATAAGAGGGGGAAATGCAACAAAAAGGATGGCTGGGAGAAATAATCACACCCGACGTGCTTTTGAGACAGACACACAGTTTAGAATCCACTTGTCAAAAGTGAGGGAGGGTTGGGTGGAGTGATTTATGTCAGAGGGCACATAAATCTCAGGTTCAGGAGGAGGAGAAATGCATTAAGGTTTGCCAGGAGGTGTAGGAGCTGAACAAGCAAGGATGTCCTGGTCCAGCAGGACTTGAGGAGGAGAGGGGGCCTTGGAGGACGAGTGGGGAGAATGAGAGTAGCCCAGGCATGCCCGTGGCAGTGGTTTACACGCTGCTGGTGCCCCAGGACCTGGTGGAAATCCCGGCAAGGTTGTCCTGGGCACGTGCCCTCTCCATCGTCCTGGCAACAGGTCCCCATTTTACCACCCTGGCGTTAAACAAGGGTAAACAAAGGCCA
Source organism: Lepilemur ruficaudatus (assembly GCA_963574885.1). Classification (NCBI taxonomy): domain Eukaryota; kingdom Metazoa; phylum Chordata; class Mammalia; order Primates; family Lepilemuridae; genus Lepilemur; species Lepilemur ruficaudatus. The sequence goes on from CAUYRT010017055.1 coordinate 9,519, forward strand.
AGGAGGTGAATTACGACCAGGGGCAGAGGCCCGTGTGGTTTGGTGGCTTCACTCTGGGACTGCCTGGTGCAGGAATTGGGGATGGTTTGTGCTATAGACAAAGAAAGCATCGTGAAGGGGATGAAGAGGTGATGAGCCCATATGCCCAGAAGAGAGGGAGCCCCCTACTGGGAGCTGCTGTCCCCGGGTTCTCCTGTTGGCTCTGAGAGAGGCCTTAGGATAAATACCCAGGTGCTCTTGCTGTGCCTGCTACCCTGTGTGCTTAGAAGGAAACCTGGCACTCTAGGAACCCAGGCTAGGCAAAGGGTGCTCTGGGTAGTATGTGGAACAATCCAGAAGGCTGCTGCTTTTCCCTTCCCTTTGATCCTGTTTTCCTTCTCCCCACCCCTAAGTTCGGCCCACCCAGAGGTGGCACAGGGAGTTAGCCACGCTCCTCTCCGGCCCATCACTGTCACTTCTCCCTGCCCTGTTTGTCCTCTTCCCTCTCACCTGGGCCTCTGCAGCGGCCCCAGCGGGCGCCCCGGGTTCTGCCTCTCCCCTCTTGAGTTCGTGCTGTGTGCTCCCACGTGAAGGAGCTCCGCTGCCCCATTTGAGACCGACCACTGGGCCCCAGGTCTTCGAGAATAAAGCCCCAACTCCTTAGCCTGGTTACAGGATCCTTCCAGATCAGGCCCGGCCTTCCTTTCCTGCCTTGTCCCGGCGCCCGGCTCTCCCCACTGCGCACCCCGGCACTTCCGGCCAGGGCAGCTCCACCTTCCGGGTGTTCGTGTTTTCTTTCTCCCTCAGACTCAGTGCAGGTGTAACCCGCCCTTCCTCTCAGGCGGGAACTGGTCTCCAACTCCTCCGCCGGGCAGGGCAAGGCCACAGCTGGCCTTCAGAAGAGCCAGGGGCCTGGCCACTGTCAAGACTCTCTCTGGCTCCTCCTCCCTTGCTCCTCTCTGCCAGTTGGTGCCAGTCTCTCCCTGCAGGTGGGACTCATCTCACCTGGGGGGAAACAAGCCCGCTCGTCGTTCCCTGTCTCCCTTCACCAGGCTTCTGACTTAGGGAAGGCTCGCTCTCTGCACCACCTCTGGCTCCATCCACCACCGTCAAGTGCAAGGGTCATGACTGTGAATGATGTCTAAGCTAACGAGTTGGCTTTCCTACTAACTACCCCTCATAGCCAGCCGAAACCGTCATGCCACTGCGCCTTTCCACATAGCTTGCCACCGGGTTAATGCATACAGAATCAAGGTTGCTGAATGCTCCATTGCCAACTCACCACATTTACTGATAAATAAAATAAAATAAAATTAACTGGGCAGTTTTTATGTACTGGTTTTCCCTTTGTCTTCATGGAAGCGTTTTAAGGAATGTTCGATTGGTCTCTACCCTAGCTCCCAGAGGTGAACAACAGAGAACGGCCCCAAGTGCAGAGAACGGGGACTCCCAGAGGAAGAGCAGGGAAGACTGGGGACGCTGATATATTCATAGGGCCATGTAAATAAGACTATCGCCTTGAGATGATATACGCACTGAATATGATTAATTCATTCAAAAATACAGTCAAGAAAAATATATTCGTAACATTTCTGAATGTATAAAGAATTGGCTATATTCTTATGAATAAATAATATATTAAGAAGAATGTGTTTGTAGGAATCTTCATATTCAAGATACTCTTAATTGATGCATATTTTCTTGGGCCTCTAGGTCTTTCCTTCTCTGCACCTAAGTCTTATTAATGGCTATTCTTTTGTTTCTTTAACCTAAACAGCCTCAGTGCCTTCAACTTTCCCCCTGGATGTGTCTTCTTGGCATGTGTGTGTGTGTGTGTGTGTGTGTGTGTGTGTATGTGTATATATATATATATATATTTATTTATATTAGTTGCCTACATCTTTCTTCCAGACTGGCTCCAGGTCAGGCTGAGCCCTATGTAAATAAGTGAGATAATGGAACAGTCATCTCCTTAAACTCATAACCTACACTTCTATTTATCCTCCTCCTTCTCCTCCTCCTCATTATTATTAATGTTGCCCACCCATGTGCTAGTTTTCTTAATAATAACCTCTCATAGTGAGTTCATGCTGAGCTTGCAGCCAGATAAAACCCCTCACACCTCACCCACATCACTTGCCCCTAGGCTGGGGGAAAGATTCTTGAACAATAAAAGTGAGACTATGTCTTTGTTATCTAAGCCCTTATCTTTGAGTGGGAAACAAAGACTTGGGACCTGCCATCATTTAAAAATGAGAATTTGCACTCCTGACATTTTAAAATTGTTTCAGCAGCATTGGGTAGTTTTGCATGGTTTGGCAGTAGTTGCAATATTTGTAGCACGTGCTTGATACCAATTTTGTGCAAACCCCAGCAACATGGCGTCTTGATGGCTTGAATCTATTTGTGTGAGATCACTCGCTACACTTGTGCGATTCCCCTGTTTATTCAATCATGCCATGGCTTCAGCAGAGTCCTCTCTGGCAAATTCTGTGACTTAATTAGATTTTTATTTAAGCATAGAAAAGAAAAGCATATTATATTTCCAGACAGTGTTTTTTCACCTGACTTGAAAGCGTTTCCCATCAGCGTCTAGGATTGGAGGGCGCTTTCATTGACGCTTTCAACCTGCTTAATTCATTCCGACTTTTGTTGCTTGAGGCACTTGTCAAAATTAGCCGTCAAATACCGATTTAATCTCTGGCATAATTACATCGCTCTTTACCCCTGAGGATTTTAATTCTTTATCATGTGCTAAAAAGTGACAAATCTTCCGGAAATAAAAAAATATATATCTATTTAATATTTTAAAAGAAGCCGGCTGATAGTAGGAGGAATTATGCATGGATTAAGTTACACGGAGGTGGCTCATCTTTTAGGCAGGTGGCTGACACATGACTTAGCAACTGAAGAGCCTCCAGCATCCCCAGCTCTGCGGATCTGGTCCTGTGCAGATGGGCCGCACTCTTAAGGGAGGATGGGAAGAACACTAGAAACCAACACGCAAGTTCTCCATCTGCAAATGTGGTAATAACAGCTAATATTTGCTGAGAGCTCACTCTGTGTCAGCTGTTATTCTAAGCACTTTAGTCATTCGATCTTTGAGGTAGGTGTAAAGATTAGTATGCTTATTTTAACGATGGGGAAACTGAGGCCACCGAGAGGTTAAGTAGCAGCTCAAGGCCACACCTCTGGGAAGTGGCCCAGCCTGGGTTTGAACTCAGCCATCTGGCTCCATAAGTCACACTCTTAACCCCATGCTACATGGCATGGGAGCAGTTGCTGCCCCCTCCGTCTTAGGGAGGAATCAAATGTGTGACTCTATCCACCCTAGGGTAAATGCTTTCCAAGCTCAGAAGCTCCATGGTGTTCTTAGAACCACCCAACGCTCTGATGTCTGGCGCCCTCACGTGCAGGGTGGGGTGAGGAGGCTGATGGATCCGGGTGTACAGCCAGGTTCTGCCCTCCAGCCATAGGATCTCTGGGATGTCATTCGATCTCTCTGAGCCTCAGCAACTAAGTCTGTAAAATGGGCATAACCATCTCATTCACTTCTCAGGGCAGCTGTGAGTATATACAAGGCAACAAATGTTGGGGGCACCAAGAAAAGCTGTAGGGGGTCAATAATGGTTGCCAGCGTTTACTGAGCACTAACTGTGTGCAGGGATGTGCACAGAGTGCTTTATACAGGGCGTCTCGCTGAGGCACATGGGAGCGCTTGACAGAGGTACTGTCAGGAACCCGATTTTACAGACGAGGAAACAGGCTCAGAGAGGTAAGTGATTCACCCACCACTGCACAGCCAGGAAGGGTTAGAATGTTCGAGCCCATGTTCTAACCCCCTGGCGGGCTGCTCCCACTGCAGACCCCCGCATGAAGGGGGTCTCTACTCCCCCGTCCGTGAAGCCTTCTCAGTGGCTACCTTTTGGTGCCCACCCAGTTCTCCCAACGCGTCCTTGCACTTGTGTTTTGCACCACGAGCTTGTTCCTGAATGCACCGCATCTCCTTGGGCATCCTCCTCCCTGGCCTGCCCTGGGTCTTCCACTTTCAGAGCCACTGCTTTTGAGGGGGTGGCAGTGAGAGTATTTTTCCTGCTCTTTCCACATCCCTATTCCTGCCCCTGGGTTTGCTTCTGGAACTCTGCATGGGGTTGAGTGTTTGGGGCCTCTGATCTGAGCGACTGAGCTTAGGGAGAGCAGCTTAGGAGACCAGACCTCTGTTGGCACAAAGAATAATTTACAGGCAGGCCACAGGGATTCTGCGGGTTACACCCATGGAATTAATTCAGAGGATGTGGATGTGTTAATGCTGCTAGACCACAACTCCTGGGGTGGCAGGGAGGGGCGGAGCCAAATGCGGGGAGGTCACCTGCTGGCTGTGGGCTGGTTCACTACCCTCGGGCTTGTTCACTGCTCTTGGGCCCCATCTCAGTCTTAACGTCTCAGGGAAACCAAAACCCACCCTCTCTGCTCTAAGTCCAGCTCCTCCGCAGCCATGTCTGTTTCAGCCCAAAGGCCATTCTGAGTGAAAAGTGGAAGGAGAACAACATCGTACAAATCAATTCTTTCTCCTATAAAATCAGTGCTCTGCCTTCAAGGAATCAAAGGAGAAATCAAAGGTTTGAATTTATGAAGCAGACATGATACTGTCTCACTCTAGCTCCGGGAAAACTTTCTTGTCTCATCCCAACCGGCTGGAATAAACACCGTGTCTTATGGGCACACTCTTGCTCACAGGGGGCTTCAGCCAATTCTGGAAGTTGTCAAGTCTCCTTCATCTAAATTGAGTTTAGGCAGGACCTGCAAATGCTGTGGGGAGCAGGGGAGAGATAAATTGCGTCCCTGGCTGGTCTCCTGGGGGTAATTAAGCCAAACAAATAAAACCCAAGAGAAGGAGAGACGCCAAGCTCAAGCGAGAGCTGGACCAAGGAGAGGACAGCCACAGGCTTGGGGGAGTTGGAAGGAGGGAGAAGCCAATGTGAGCTTGAAACTGCCCATTGTTTTCTTGATTTTATTAAGAAAACTGGGATTTTAAAAGATAGAAATGATGGAGGACGCTCCTGTTACAGGGGCGAGCATAGCCTAGACAGAGGCCTGTGTCGGGAGTGAACAAGCTGAGCCTGGTGGGAAGCCCCTTTCTCTTTTGGTTCCTGTGTGTTCACAGCCAGAGTGACTAGAATGAGACATGTCATGAGGGGCAGGGATCCCAAGTGGAATCTGTTCCTCTTGCAAGTGGCCATTAATGTCACAGGAACATCCTCAATACAGATGAAAGGACCCCGAATGCGAGTTCCAGAGGATGGGGGCCATGGCGTTGGCTTGTCCTCCAGCCCAGCCTCAGCCTCCTCTTCTGTGAAACTTCCTTTGCCTTCCAGTTCTGTGGTTGTCTTCCTCCAGGGGCTCCTTGGGAAGTGCCTGGGGACTGTGGTAGAATTCTGCAACAGCCGTCACACCAAGGCATCCACATGTGGTTAGTTGGAACCAGGCACCCAAGGGTATCGCGTTGTCAACAGTTATCCATTTGCAACCCTTCCAACCAGAAGGACGTGGGCTGTTTATGACACGTGGGGTTTCAACCCCAAAGCACCAGGTCCCCAGCATCTGCTGTCCCCCAGGCCCACCAGATTCCAGGCTCGGCACTTGTTGCTCCCCCATAGCAAATGCAGAGGCCCTGGTAAGAGTACAGGCTTCACCAAGGCTTGGTGGGAGAGTGAGGAAGGGTTTGCATCTTACAAACTTCCCTCGTGACATCTCCATTCTTTTCCTGCAGGGCTTCATCCATCTGTCCATCTGTCTGTCTCCTCCCATGTCCTCATCCTATTCCCTGTGCAGGGTAGCTTCCCTCCTTCCTTCCCTCTCTCTCTCTCTTTCTCTCCCCATTGAGTAGACAAAGACTTCTTTTTGGGGGAGCCTCTCTCCTTAAAATGCAGACAGATTATAAATAAGTCATTTCCCCCATGACACAAAAATTAGGTGAGAAAAGCAGGCGGTAGTGAAGCGAGACCAGAGAAACAACATGAAGGGGCGAGTGCACCAAGCCCGTGCGCACACAGGGAGGGGCCACAGCTGGGGTTCTGGGGGCCTCAGCGCTAAGCAGGAGCTACTGTCCATTGCACGAGTCCCAGCCTGTGCATTAGCTTAGGGGAAGTGCAATGCAGCAGACTGCTAGCTGTCCTCAGGGGCCACTGTCGCCCCCTTCTGTAAGCAACACAGCTGGAGCTGGGTATGTGGCTGCATTCCCAAGCCTCCCTTGCAGCAAGGGATGGCTGTGTGGGTTGGAGGCAGAGGGTGTGTCTAACTTCTGGGTCTTTCCATGGCAAGGAGTAGGTACGCGTTCCCTGGTCTTCTAATTCCTTCCTTCTGGCAGAGGAGTGATGAGATCTAGACCCCAGAGATGGAAACCACGTGCTGAGGATGGCATAGCTTCTGCCACCCCTGGACATCTACCTCTCAGCTGTTTCAAGAAGAAAATAAACTTTTCTCTAATTGAAGCCGCTGTGTATTTGAGGCCTCGTAGAAAAGCAGCTTAGCCTGGATTCAAATGCAACGACTACTCTTGCACTGAGACAAGGAGATGCTATCTATTCAATTCATCCTCTCCACACTGATCGGAAGTGTCACCTTTATCCTAGGCTGTGCTCTTTTCTCCGAATGCAAAGCATCAGTTAGAAGCAATGATCTAGAAATATATGTTGTGAAATGGAGAGAACTTAAAAGCATAGTATCGAATAAAAACATGCTTACCCAGAACAAGATTTATGGCACAATGACACCTATGTAAGTTAAGCTTCTCTCCAAGCCCACACTATTTTATTTCAAGGATATATACAGATATTCAAGGCTTTATATGAAATCCAGTCAATGTCCAAGGAGGGGAATAAAGGAGGGAAAATAATAGATGTTTCCAGGAGAGGGGCCTCATTTGGACAGATGCCAGTAATGGACGTGAACTGTGGAGGCGGCTAACTCCCCACCTGGCGTTACACACACGCATACACACATGCACACGCGTGCACACCACACGCCCCAAATGCACGCACACCCCTGTGTGGAGAACAGAAGTAAGGGCAGATTTGGGTGACTGAAACGCTACCCATAATCTGTGGCGTGGATGAGACATTTCCACTGGACAAACCAGAAGCGGTCGGGGCAAACCCTAAACAGGTCTTTTCAGGGCCTGCTTTTTGGCCTGAACTTCATAAAATGGTCTCAGATGACAGTGGGGTGCCTGCTCAGATGCGGAATGAAGGATGCAATTCTGACCCAGCTGAAGGCAAGAGGGAGAAACTTCTAGCACAGTACTTACCGACTGGAACGTGGCACCAGCCACCTGGGACCTTGTAGAGTGCGGGTCCCGACTCGGGAGGTCTCAGTGGGGCCTGCATGCCTTGTTTCTAACCAAAACCCAGATGCTGGTGCTGGTCCATGGATCATACCTCAAGCAGTGAGACCCTGACATAGTTGAACCCATTTTTTGGTTGGCCAGGAAATAGGATTTGAAAAATAAAAGGAAATAGTGGAAATAAGGTCTTGACTCCAGCATTTTCCTGGGACTGTCAGCTGATTTATGACAGACCAACACTCTACTGCCTTGTATCCTGTGTGTTTTCTTTTTCGTGAATGAAGATACTTGCATAAGAAACATCTCAGGGGCTGGGTGCGGTGGCTAGTGTTTGTAATCCCAGCACTTTGAGAGGCCGAGGCAGGAGAATTGCTTGAGGCAGGGAGTTTGAGACCAGCCTGGACAACATACTGAGATCCCACCTCTACAAAAAATACAAAATTAGCTGAGTGCGGGGGCGTGCACCTGTAGTCTAAGCTACTCAGGAGGCTGAGGCAGGAGGATCACTTGAGCTCAGGATTTTGAGGTTGCTGTGAGCTATAATTGCATCATTGCACTCCAGCTGGGTGACAGGGTAAGATCCTGTCTCAAAAAAAAAAAAAAAAAAGAAAGAAAAAAGAAAAGAAAAAGAAAAAGAAAAAAAAACGAAACATCTCAGGGAACTCTCTAGCTATGCTGCTATACTTAATTTTGTGAATTTGATGTAAGAAAAACCCCACCAAAATTCATTAATTAAGTTCATGAAATTTGTGGTATAACAGGAAAGTATCTGGGGAAACCACAGAAAGACTATTATGCATTTTTTAAAAAAAATCTTGCATGTAATAGCCTCATCATAACCAGCAGAGCCTTTCTGTGGCTGGAAGACGCCTGAAGAGTGTGAGTTAGTAATTATTTTGATCGGATATGGTGAATCACAGGATCGAACAAAACACCACTTTCCAAACCGTGAAGACTGCCAGCAACTGCTCAGGCTGCCTCGCCCTGCAGTTCGTAAAACCTGAGCGTGTACACATCGCCAGAGGCACACAGGGAGGAGCGGCTTCCCTCTGGGGTCCTCCCCTCAGCAAATAGTGAATCCAAGGGCCTAAGGTTATTTCCCGGACATGTGGGAAGATCAGACCTGTGGAGAAAAAAGCTACAGTGAGTCTTAAAAGCATGCCCAGGTAAGTCAGATAGAAAGCAGAGCACCGTTTTGAGAGGTGGACCTGTGGACAGGTGTGTGCAGAGAAGCAGTGTCACCCAGTTGTGGGGATAGTTGACAGGAATATCTCAGGACCACACTGTCTGACGCCCGGACTGTCAGAGCTTGTAGAGGCCTTGGGGATAGTCTAGCTCTCTTTCCCCAGCCTGCTGTGCAGATGAGGATGCGGAGATGCTGAGCTGGGTGGGGCTTGCTCTGGGTGACCAGGATGGTTTTTGTCCATGTGGGGATTCGTGCCCAGGTGTCCCGGTTTGCAGGCCTGGGAACTTTACTGTCCACCCTTAGGTCTCTTCAGGCTGTCTTCCCTTCCCCCATGCCTGCCCAGCCCCAGCTCACACCTGCAGGGCCTGGCTGGGGGCCCCTGTCGGACTGAACCCAGCTGATCCCAGCATCCAGTGACTTAGATTTTGGCCTCACATTTTGTTGGCTGTGGAATTATGAGCTTAAGTGAAGTCTCCTATGGGCATTTACACTTGAAAACAGATTAAATAGAGATCCCTCTGCTGAGCCCAGAGCCAGGTGGGTGGCGGTACTTAGGTCGATGCATCCACTTTACACCGGCTCTGCTGGGTGAGCCAGCGCCCCTCCCAGGAGAATTCATCCTTTCCAGCAGGTTGCGTGAGGCCCCGGTCAGCCATGGATTGTGTAAGGACAATGGCAGCTGGCTGTGCCCGTGGGAGCTCTGGACAAGGGGGAGTACTCACCAGGGGAAAGGGGAACATGCAGGGAAGACCACTTTTGGGGAGATGTGGGGTTCTTTCCCAGCATCCACCAAGAACGCCGTTTGGTTCAACAGCAGCATCCCTTTCTTTCCACACTCACCTGACCCTTATAAGACCTCATGCCATATATAAAGAGCTCCTACAATTCATCAAGCAAAAGAGAGTCCCTTACAGTGCTAGTGAGGGTGAATGGGGTCATACCTTGTGCCTCATGATTTCTCTTTGCTGAGTGTCCCCTGGAGAAGCCCTTCCCAAGGGAGTCTGTCACAGCAGAGTGTTGCAAACAACCTAAATGTCCATCAACACTACTCCTTTTCCGTAGGTTCAGACAGTTGTATGTAAAAGCACAAGGAAAGGTCTAGAAGGACAATTGTACCCTCTACAGGTGGGATAGGGATTGAGGGTGGAGGTCAAAGGGAACTTTAGGCTTATCTGCTTTGTATAAACAGGACAATGTGTTCAGGTGCTACTTATGTCACTAACAACCATTTAAGAAGAACAGGGTGGCACACAGAGACAGCGCTGAGCTGGTATCGCGCAGCTCTCTTCCAGTATTTACCATGCAAGGTGTGGGTACGGCTGGAACCGGCTGTTGGGCTGTCCAGGCAGGAGGGCAGGCTGGCATGCAGATCATTCAGGAAGGAGGGAGCCAGGCTCGTGGATTCACCATTAATGGCAGACTATGGGTTAGTGGTTCTCACCCCCCGGTGTGTGTCAGGGTATCCTGCAGTGCTTGCTAGAAATTCGCTTTCCCAGGCCTCACCTACAGTGGTTCTGGTTTAATGAGTCTGTCTCATGGTCCAGCCCTCTGCATTTTTAATAAGCTCTAGAGTTCATTGTGACGAAGGTGGTCCTTGGGCCGCACTGAGAGGAGAATAATACTGTCTTGTTATTTACCCTTTGCTGAGATAGTGCCTCATGATCTCTTTCAGGATGAAAGGCAGGGCTGTTTCCTTGGTGACAAAGGCCCTCTTGCCGAGATGGAACACAGAAGGATCCACTCTCCTATACATTTAGACTGCCAAACTGCCAATCCCGAATGCCACGCCTGCGTGCACGCACACACGGTGTGATACAATTGAAAACCATCACGAGGACCATTCTAGCTCTGCATTTTGTCTAAACAAACAAACAAAAAACAGGAAAAGGTCCCCTCATGCCACATAATGACACCAGCATGAACTTAGATGTGTCTAGATAATAACTCGGAGGCAGGCATAATGACATGCGGTTTGCATCCATCACCGTGTTTTGTCGGGAGACATACGTTAATGGAAACCCAAATAAGGGGCTGCTGCAAGGTCAAGGTCCTCATCTAAATGTGACTGCAGAGAGCCCTTCACTGCTAGATACCACGGTGCAGATGCCAGACGATTTCCACCACCCATAAAAGCTATTTCCAGTTGATAATGAAGGAGGGTTGGAATCAAAATGGGAAGGCAAATTGCCTTGTCCCTGCCTCTGAAAAAGAGCATAACAGAAATGGCTTTCAAGTGTTCTGTTATGGTCTCCGTGTTTATTTATTTAATTATGTGTTCGTGTATATTGTCTGCTCCTAATAGACTAAGCTGAGATACACACCGTTCATGCTGCTGACATCTGAGTATTGACAAAAAGACCAATCAAAAGTTAAAGAGTAAGGACCTGCTGAGATCCTGAATTGGGCAGGCTGCTCAAGGCTTGTGTCTTGTGTGTGTGTATGTGAGTGTTGGGGGCTGTCTTTTCACAGAGTGTCACCAGACAAGGTGCCCTGGCTGGGGCCTCGATCTTCAGGAATACAGTGAGGTCCAGGGATGGTCGCAGAGGGCTTCCTGTGACCAGAGAACCCAGATGAGCCGAGGGCAGGGCCCTCGAGGGCTGTGGTAAAATCTATTAGGGGTCCCAGCAACTCAGCCTGCTTTGGCCTCCCCCAGCCCGATCCAAAATAGGCTTCATTGTCGGTGTCATTCGTGGGCCACTTGGGATACTGTTGAAGACTTACATTTCAAAATTAAACGAAATGATCAGAAGAGACCCTGTTGCTCTACCCCAGGGCCTGGCAGGGATGCAGGGACGGCTGGGAGCCCCTCCCCGAGGGAGAGATGATGCCGAGGAGGTGGCTGGGGGAGCGGAGGGGACGGTTTCCTGACACACAGCGCCAGCCGCAGAACACTGCAAAGATTCAAAACCCAGGAGGAACACTCCCTTCTCCTCCATTTATGCCATCTAAGCACTTAAACTCATGGAGATTCATAATGGGCCCCAATTGTTGTGTGTGTTATATGCAAACACAGAGAGAGAGACGCAGTTAAGCAACAGGTGCAATGTTGACATGGTTGAGAAACAAAATGTTACGAACACTTTAAAGTGCATTTAAATAAATAAGCAACAATTCCCTATCAGAGGGAACACAATTCTAATCTGCTAAAGCAATTAGTAAATTCCCCAGTGATCGTTACTATCTCTCTTTCATAGCATGTGGTAGTAGCATTTCTCGTGGTTCGTACATCACAGTGATTTTTGTAGGCTTCTTTCCGCTTACTAGACTGCAAATTTTTAGATAATGATGTCTTTTATTTTTCCTTCGGTCTCTGATTTTTCCTACAACATCTGGCCCTGGGCTTTGCATGCCTGGTAAACAACGATTGAGTGAAGGTAGACTGAAACACAGCAAATTCTTCTACTGCAAAGTTTGTCCTGCGGAGTGACGTTCAAGTGGAAGAATTGGGAATTGCACCCCAAAACCAAGAGGCAGTGCCATTAGCAGGACAAAAACAGTTATCCAAGCGTGGCCGTCCCTACTCACCCCTACGCTGTGTTCCTTCCTGCATGTTATATCACTGGGTCTTCTCAACACCCCCAGAGGTAGGCATTTTATATTGATATTTTCCCAGACTGAGGTTTTTCCAGTATAAAGAACTTGCCCAGTGACTCCCAATAGTGGCAGGGCTGTCACTCGAGCCCGAGAGCTGTGTGTTCACCTTTATTTTGGTTTAGGGATTGGTGATGAGTTCTCTTTTCCCTTTGGTAATCCACTCTGGCTATTTGGGGGGTTTTCTTCTTTTTTAAAACATCATTCTTCTCCACTTTCCCTGTTGCTGTTTCAGGGAAAGTGGTAGGACAGACCAGGAAGTGAAATGTTTTCAAAATCCACTCTGGGCTCGAGGCGTTTGAAGAGAGCTGGCTGCGAAGGCTGGCAGCTCTCTTACATCCGAGGAGGATGCTGGGTGAAATTCAAAAGTGCCGTAATAGTGTCAGGCAGTAGTTCCCAACCCGGGGCGATGTTGCCCCGCACTCTCTCGGGGAATACTTGACAATGTCTAGAGACTTTTTTTAATTCTAAGACTAGTCAAATGCAATAGTGAGAAGAGGGGACGAGTAGAATAAGGAGTTCGATCTGTAACTGCGAACAATCAAGGGAGATAACTCTCACTACCTTCGGACCAGCCACGGAGACAGTTGTGATGGTCACGACCGGTGTGCGTGCCACTGGCATCTGGAGGGCAGAGGCCAGGGTTGCTGCTAAACATCTTACAATCCACAATCCACAGGACACAGAATTCTATGGCCCAAAATGTCAAGTGCCCAGCATAAGAAACCCTGGTATAAGGTGTCTATATTTTTGTATCTTTTGAAGCTTGTTTTATTTTTGAGTTTTATTTCTCATAAAGGGGAGCACATGTAATTACATATATTATGGAAAACTAAATTAATACAATATAAAAGGTCCATAATACTTTTGCATCCATGATTCTCCTGTGTTTTTCTCTGCCATTTTCATTCAAAATCAGGGAGAAGCAAGCAGCAGTTTCAGAGAGTATGTGGGTCTCTCGATAGCGTTTGCTCTTTAAAATTGGTGTCACTGCTATTAAAGACTGATGACAGAGGGTAGTGGACATTTGTCATGACTCATAGCTGCCCATCATCTGCTTATATTTTGGGGGAAATTCTTCATTATCTTCCCAAAGTGGAAGCCAGAACCCAGATAGGAAGTCTGGCTTTTGGGAACAGGGGTGCCTGCCAGGTGGAGCTCCCAAGTCAGAAGTGGCATCGGTGTGGGCGGCAGTGGGAGTGTGTGGGTGGACGCTTCTTCATCAGGGGGTTTGGGAGGCCTGGCCTTGGTGCTGGTGCCCCAGGCTTCCCAGCAACAATGTGGGCACTTTCCCCATCCCCAGCCAATAGCAAGGAGATTAACTCTTTCTCTGCTATGACACAAGCTTTGCTTAGAGAAGCTTTTTATATTTTATTTTACATGTTGATCCCCTTTTCAATGTATGCTGGGGGAAAACCTTTGTGTTTGTGTGAAAAAATCTTTTGTGTTTATTTCTTTGAGTATCTGTATAATAAAGAAACGTGTCCAGAGGCGGGTGTCAGGATAGTCACCCAGGGGTCCCATAAGTGTGCCAATCAGCATGAGTGTGTGCCTATGTGCTCAATATCCCGACTGCTAACTCGAGGTGGGTAATTCAAGTACAACCATTAAGCTAAAGAAATAAGAAGTGATTGAAAACAACAGCTATAATGAGATATGTAAGTCTGAGAAGAATTGGAAATCAAGAGTCTCAGAGATTGTTAATTTGCGAAAGCCACAGGCTTTTCAGTTTTAAGATTGGGTTTCCTGGAGATTGTTTCCACAGCCCCTCCAGCTAGCTGACTCTGTCTCTGGCAAACTCTGCAGCGAACAGTGAGCTCTTTGAGGGCAGGGAGTGCGTCTTACTTGCTTATATTTCTCTTAGGGCACTTTGTCTAGGGCTTGTCAAATAATAGACATATTTCAAATACATATGTTATATATACTTATGTTGAATTAGCAGGTTTCATCATGCCCTTTTATCCTGAGGCAGGAAAGAATTTTCTAGTCCACTGCAATTCCTCTGTTCCCCCGGGGGGCTTACCTACCCATCTTCTGGGGAGGTAGCCCACACTCAGGACAGCTGAAGGCAGAGAAGAGACAAGACTTTGCTAGTCTAGTCACAAAATTATGCTATTGCAGGAAGTCCGCACTATAAAATAAAGATGTTTTTGTCTTGTAGATTTTCTACTCTGAGGCCGTGTCAGGAGTAGTCACCTCTGTCCCCTAGAGATTCCCTGGAATCCATGCAAAGTCCGCCTGAAAAAACAAGCACGGCTTGACAGGCGACGTGTGTAAGAAGTAAAGGGCCGCTTTATTCCGTCCCCTTAGCCTCATGTGGGTGAGACCATCTAGGACTAAGTTTTCTTTCTAGAAAAGTCCTGTGCCTCCTACCTTCCGGCATTAAGGGGATAGTCAAGAGCTTTCACACAAGCTTGGCTAGAGAAAGCCCAGAGTTTGCCTAGGCTTCCAGCCCCTACAGTCAGGACCCCATATGGACCCCAGTTGAAATGAGGCAGAAGCAAGATGGACAGGCCCCCACCCCACACAGGGGACGCCTCTGTTAGAGGTTAGAGCCCACAAGGCCATGTGGGACTTACTTTTTATTTTTACAGGATAGAAAGAAAAGCCCAGCCAAAGAAAGACCGTTTCTGGTCAGAAGAATAGATTTTAAGCCTTCACTCCTTGTCTGGGAAAAGCCAGGTGGGACAGTTGAGATGTGACCAGTGTGCGCATGACCGAGCTGGAAGTGATAATCAGTATGTCTGGAGTCCGTGATGAAAAGTGCTTGCTCACAGTCATCTAACGGGAACGCATGGGGTTTTCATCACTTTTGTGTAAGATGTCATGTCTGTTCCTATACTGCCTGTCACAGGCTGCTCTGCCTGAGGTGGCCTCCTGTGCCATGGCCAGGTGGTGAGTTGGAGAGGCTTCTAGGGCTGGGGCATTGCTCAGCCTGAAATGCCAAGGGGGCGTCTGGCTCTTGGAACACCCAGGACAGGCTTAGAAGACAAAACTCACTTCTAGGGGAGCTTCTGCCCTGTTACTGCCTGGACTTAAACAAGTTTCAGACAATTGCTCCCTTTCTACTAGGAATTAAAAACCATCTCTAGTGGTTTCCCCTATGTTTGGGCTAACTACAGCATATCACCATTAGTTGGCATCAAATCTTCAAATCCCTTTAACCAAACTTCCTAGACCCTAACTGCATGCAGTTCTTGCTTCTGTTGTCTCTGTCTTCTATTTTCCACGCCATGTCACCTATTGTCATCATTAGCAAAGACCATCCCTTGAAGTTCACACAGCCCAAGGTTTTGTCTCCAACAAGGGATAGAAGCAAGGAACATTTTGAGTGAAGCATAAAGATCTGTTTAACTTAAACATGATAAGGTTAGAGTAACAACCAAAATTTTTAGAGCTTTCTTTAATAAACCATTGGGAGAGTCCCTTTATTTATTCAGTCCCATTTGAACCTGCTTGCATTTTCAGTCTGCAGGTGCATCTGTCATTCATTTGTAGGCAGTAAAGTATGAAAATTTGAATGGTTTGGCTTCAGAATCGGAAGCTGAAATTTCAGCCTCCCCCCTCGCGCCCTCCCCCCTGCTTATTAGTTGTGCCATTGTACTTAGTTACTTAACCTTGATGAGCCAGTTTCCTGATTTGTACAATGGGTATAATAGTTTTGAGGGCATCAAATGAGACAATTCCTGTGAAATACTTAGCACAATGCCTGGCATGCATGAAGTCTTAATAGATGGAGGCTATTTTTATTCATTCAATCAAAACAAACAAGTATTGGGTATCTGCTTGGTTCACGGCATATCGTAGGTATAAAAATGCTTCAAGACGTTGGCCCCTGTCCATAAAGAGTTTACAGTCAGGGTTGATGAAGGCAGGGAAATTAAACACTTTTGCAATTTTAAAGGTAGAAAGTAATGAAGGACAGAAAGATTATAAAATGGAGAAGTCTTTGAGAACAGAGTAATACGTCAGCTGGGTCTTGTAGGATATGAAGAATGTAGACACGAAGAGGTGGGTGGGGATGAAGAAACTGATTTTCTGGAGGAGGAAAGCAAACCCTAAGAGAGGGATTGGACAGGAATGGTGGGGATATGTCAGCATGCAGCAAAGGCTGGCTTGAGATGGGGAATAAAATGGACAGAGGTGGGAAGTCAGACCACGAAAGTGAGAGAGGATCAGAATGGGAGTGCAGGCTGGTTGGAAATGCCATGCTGGAGGGTCTGGCCTTGGCTTGATGGGCCATTGAAAGCTTTTGGGGAATGGGAGGCAATAAAATCCCTTAGTTTGCTGTCTACCATATGAAATAGTATCTTTCCTTCATTTGTCCCAAATATTTTTGGTTTATTTATGATCTTTCAGGTTTCTGGAGCACTGTTAGTATAGAAAAGGCTGAACATTACTGTGGTTTAATTGTGATGTGCTGGCTGGGAGAGGGACTAGCCTTAACTCCAGTGAGGACAAGAGGGAATGAAGATCTAATGTGGACTGTTCTATTCTAAGACGTTCATTTTCTTTCCACCTTGCAAATATTGACAACACTAAAACCCTCGCCAGACTTTATTTGGAACTTGGCAAATGATCAACTCTCTTCTCTGAAATATCGAACCCAATATTGAACCATCAAATACTGATATTTGCATGGCCTTTAGTTATTGACAAGGTTGTCTTATTATTACTTTTACTACCGTGTGTGATAATTGATCAATAGGATGATATTGACCAGAATAATGGCCCTGGCTGTGAGGCCTGAGTACATCCCAAATCCTTTTTTAACCTACTTTGCCACAATTTTCTTCTGCTTGAGCTATTTACAAGCAAAACAGTGCCTCTGCTCTTGGGTAGATACAACCCTGCTGGTGAACGTGATGAGAAAAATTACTGGGTAAGGGATTAGACAGGCACAGATTGTATCTTATTTGGAGCTGTGTAGTTTTAAAAAAATATCGTACTGCTTTTAGCGAAATTGATTGTAACTCAGGGAGTGTAAGTTTAGGAGAGATACGGGTGCATAAAATTGATTGCTTTTGTTCCAATGTCGACTTTTCTTCTTGTATGAGTGATTCATTTGAATTTGGAGGGTGGAATAATATGTTGCTTCTTTACAGTCTAACAGGATTTCTGCAGCCACAGAGGACGAAGTACAAGGACTTACTACCAGATTGGGGACAGTGAAGCTCCGTCCTCTAGAAAAAGGAACAAGAGGCTGAGGGGTGGGATAGCGTCTAAGGAAGGAGGTTACAAACCCCGCCCCCTCTGGCTCCCGCCTCCCCTGCCCGGGTTAATTTGCATTTCAATGCGGACTTAATACTTCTAAAGATTTTATGACATTTCCTTTCCAAGCTCAAATGTTTGTTATCTTTGTCATCTTAGCTGAAATCCTGCAATTACTAGTTTATGTATTTTAATCCTAAAATGAGGTGAAGAGGCCTGTGTGTGTTTATTAAAGGAGGGAGCGGGGTAGAGTCCCAGTCCGAGAACTTAGATTCTGTGCTGGGAGAGTCAGGCAGGTCCCGCCTAGGGGGTGGTGGTAGCGGAGAAAGAAAGTTTGAGACAGGTGAGCAGGGGAATAGCTAGCGGGGCCAGATAGTGAAGTCCGTCTGTGTAGGATGACTGGCAGGAGGGCTGCATTTTCTGATTCAGGGAGGTAAAGTCCTTGGCACTACGGTGACCCGCAAGAGGAGCAAAAGTCACGATCCTCTTACCCCCAGGGACCGCAGCTCATCCGCCTCCACTCCACCCTACTCCTCTCAGAGTCCGCAGCCTCAGCCCAGAAAGCAGGCGGAGAGGCAGCTCTTTGAACCGGGCCAGGTCCCTTCCCCAAGTGCCTGGGACCCGGAGAAGGGCAGGAATTCCTTAACCATTGTCCTCTGCCTCTCGCCACAGCAGCCACGCGCCACGCAGCCGGGCCGGCGGGAGCTGTCCGTGGTGCCGAACCCTTCCTTCGGCTAGGCCGGCCCCGCTGGCTGCCAAGGGTACCGCAGGCTCAGCAAAGGTCTTTGTGTGTCCGCGGGAGGGTGAGGGCACGAGGGCCCGCGGCGACCTCCGGGCTCTATATTTTAAATCCCTGCCCCAACCCTCTAGTGACTGTCCGCCGTTGCCGGTAGAGATCCAGCGCTGAAAGAGAGGTCCGTCCGTCTCCGCTACACCTCCTGATGCATCGCAACCCCCCACTCCCACTTTCTCCCCTGCTCCTGCCCTCTTGAGACTGCACCGGCTCGTCGCGACAGCCTGGCGCTTCAAGCCTGTGCCCCGCGCTTCTCCGCTGCGCTCATCGGGAGCGAGACTCCCTGGGGCGCGCAAGCTCCCGCGGTGAGACTCTGCCCCTCGCTACTCCGGCCCAGGTTTGCCAGCCCCTCCTCCCTGTTTTGGTTCCATCCTCCCCACATTGTCCTCCTCACTAGTTCTCCAAGCACCGAGCCGGGCCGCGCGCTCCGCCCCCGCTTTCCATACATGGGAGCGCTGGAGTGGGGGGCGGGGCGGAGGGGAGGAGCTCCCGGTCTTTCTCAAAGGCTGCCAGCCCACTGGGAACCCTTGCATCCGTTCAGCTCCTGCGGACAAGCGAGAAGCCTGGGCCGCCGTCGCGGGAGGAGGACGGCTCCGAGACAGAAGGAATTCTGCCTTTTCCTCCCCCGCGCGCTTTCCCACCGGCCAAAGCCGGCTCGCAGGTAGGACCGCGCTCCCGTGTCTGGCCCGTGTGCACTGCGAGGGCTGTAAATCCAGTAGGAGGTGTTTAAATAACCCATGCATGTCTAACCATGCTTAGGTTTGTCTTGCAGAGGTGGGAGGTCAGCACTTTTTATTGCTTTTGCTGTCGTTCTGTGGCCAGTTATACCAAAGGGAGGACTCGGGTGACGGGGGAGGGGCGCGGTTGGTGTAGGAGGGCGGACCGAGAATGGGAAGTGACGGACTTTGGTTATCTTTGGACAGGTGGCCATGGCCTCTCGGCCCACTCGGGGCCCCGGGGTCCCTGGCTTATTTTCCGGGCTGCCGCCAGCGGTCACAACTGCGGCCAACCAGAGCGCAGAGGCGTCGGTGGGCAACGGGTCGGCGGCCGGCCCCGACGCTCAGGCCCTCACACCCTTCCAGAGCCTGCAGCTGGTGCACCAGCTCAAGGGGCTGATCGTGCTGCTCTACAGCGTCGTGGTGGTCGTGGGGCTGGTGGGCAACTGCCTGCTGGTGCTGGTGATCGCACGGGTGCGCCGGCTGCACAATGTGACCAACTTCCTCATCGGCAACCTGGCCTTGTCCGACGTGCTCATGTGCGCCGCCTGCGTGCCGCTCACGCTGGCCTACGCCTTCGAGCCGCGCGGCTGGGTGTTCGGCGGCGGCCTGTGCCACCTGGTCTTCTTCCTGCAGCCGGTCACCGTGTACGTGTCGGTGTTCACGCTCACCACCATCGCGGTGGACCGCTACGTCGTCCTGGTGCACCCGCTGCGCCGGCGCATGTCGCCGCGCCTCCTCGCCTACGCCGTGCTGGCCATCTGGGCGCTGTCCGCGGTGCTGGCGCTGCCCGCCGCCGTGCACACCTACCACGTCGAGCTCAAGCCGCACGACGTGCGCCTCTGCGAGGAGTTCTGGGGCTCCCAGGAGCGCCAGCGCCAGCTCTACGCCTGGGGGCTGCTGCTCTTCACCTACCTGCTCCCTCTGCTGGTCATCCTCCTGTCCTACGTCCGTGTGTCGGTGAAGCTCCGGAACCGCGTGGTGCCCGGCTGCGTGACCCGGAGCCAAGCCGACTGGGACCGCGCGCGGCGCCGCCGCACCTTCTGCTTGCTGGTGGTGGTCGTGGTGGTGTTCGCCGTCTGCTGGCTGCCGCTGCACGTCTTCAACCTGCTGCGGGACCTCGACCCGCGCGCCATCGACCCGTACGCCTTCGGGCTGGTGCAGCTGCTCTGCCACTGGCTCGCCATGAGCTCCGCCTGCTACAACCCCTTCATCTACGCCTGGCTGCACGACAGCTTCCGCGAGGAGCTGCGCAAGCTACTGCTCGCTTGGCCCCGCAAGATCGTGCCTCAGGGCCAGAGCGTGACTGTCAGCGTGGTCATCTGATGCCCCCGAGCCAGGCCTTGGCGGAGCAGCTCCATGTCCACTGGCCTCCGCGGGTGCCACCCGAGGTCGGACTGAAGAGCAGGTTCCCAGCACCGGAGCTAAGCCAACACGGGACAACATTCCCAGCCCAGCCCTCTTGTCCAGCTGCCTACCTTGTCTCGTGTGTTTGTGCAATGCTAAGAGGACTTTGCTGAGCGTCTGTTCTTTTCTTGGAGGAGGCCAGGGAGAGCGAAGAGGATTTATTATTTCTTCCTTATGCCCTTGAAGGCCAAAGGAAACTCTTCCTCTTGGTTCAGGAAAGTCTCTGAGAGTCGTGGTTGTCTCTTTGCTTCCGTTTCCTCTTGCTCAGTGGTGAGATGAAAGAACGGTGTGAGTGGGATTTCAAATGACTGTGTCGGGCCAGGTATAGCTTTTCCGTTTGCCTTTTTACAAGGATCCAGGTGAGATATAATACCTGATATTGCATAGTCAATGTGAACCCTTGAATTTCTAGGATTTCAGGTAAATGTGTATTACAAATCTACATCTAGGATTCCAGCATTTCCCAAATGAAACCTTTATACAACAATGAATTTTAGTTTTAAAATCGCTTGAATTCATAGCACAAAACCACCTACAAGCCACATTTCAAAGGTCTTGCTTTTGTTTTCCCTCCTCCTTACTCCCCAACTACTATTAATATTTTAAAATGGTGAGAAGAATTGGTCGATGAAGAGACAGATAAGTAGAAATAGATAGAGGAAAAGGTCTAATTCACTTAAGAGGACATGTAACTGTACATAAGGCCAGACATCCTGTGTGTGTGTGTGTCTGTGTGTGTGTACACACCCAGTGTTTACCACAAGGCAGGCACTCAAATATTTGATTTTCTGAATACTCAGTGTAAACCGTGTGCCATTCTCTTGCATTCCCTAATTGCTCAATTGCAACAGATCAACAGCTGTCATCTGACTGCTCAGCACCTGCTCTGTAGTGATACTTGGAATATGATCAACCCAGAATACAAAGACTGGGAGAAGTTTACTTAAGGACGGAACAGAAACTGCCACCCACAAGACGTGTAGATCAAACACTAATTACTTCTAGGGTCAAGGGAACAGGTGAAGACTGCTGAGCATGACACCAGGCTGATAATCATCACTGTAACCTCCCGAGAGTTCTGTAATTGAGGACAAGTGCCCTGGGACAAGGGTCTCCACACTGAGTGTTGGAACAGCCAGTGGGGCAGTGAGGTCAGGAGTTGTGGGAAATGATACGCAATGTGCAGCTGTCAGATCAGCCCCTGGGTCTGTGCAGCTGTCAGATCAGCCCCCGGGTCTGTGGCGACTCAATCACCATCTCTACTGTTCTAGTACTTCTTCCCCAGCTCCCCAAACACAAGAATCACTGTTTCCCCTCCTCCTGCTTCTCTTACTCTCAGACATGAGCGCATCAACTCATTGAAGTGTGCCTTAAAACAAAAAGGAAGAGAGACAATATGGGGAAGACAAGGGTTAAATCCTATTACACTCATGTCAACCACCACAGTGGGGGCATGAATGTTCTCGGCTGGGCTAGTTAGCAGTAGGATTCTTTCGTAGATGCAGGCCTAGACTTTTAGAATGTGAGGAAGGGCTGGAAAAGTGTAGCTTGGGAAAAAGGAAAAAGCAGGTGAAGATGGGAGATGCAAATTAGCTCTGGCAATGGCGCTAAATTGTCTTTGAGCTTCATCCATGGATTGGAGAACAAAGAGCCTGTGCGCTTATAACGCAGCCAACCCCAGCAGCATGGTGCTACAGCATTATGGCTGCTGCCCCCAATGAGTTCATCTTCCAGGGACCCCAGGGACTGGCACTTGTGCTCCCAGCAGCTCTATTACTTAAGAGGCTCAAGGCCAGACTGTTCACATTTTCTTAGAGGATTTTTTGATGGGTATGTGTGGAGGGCATAGAGCGTAGGGGAAGGAGAGGGTTTAGTTGGGGAGGAATCTGATTCATTGTGGTCTCTATTTCTGGAAGGTTTAAATCACTGGTTATCAGCCCTGGCTGCTCCTAGAATCACCTGGGGAACTTTAAAACAAAACAAAAAAAAGGATGTCTAGGCCCTTCACCTGGAGAGTCTGAGTTGGGATGGCCTGGGTATCAGCATTTTTCAAAGTGCTTCAGGTGACTTTAATGTGCCTCTAGGGTTAAGCACCTTAAGAATTATCTTCTAATGAATCTCAGAAACACCTGCGTGAAGCTTCAATTGTACCTGTCAAAGGTGTTAAGAATTTGGAGTTGAATTTGACAGTGAGTTACATGTTATATTCTAGTCTTCAGACAATACTTGATCAATCACATAGAGACAAATCTTTGTAATCAGAATATACAGGGATTTATTTAACTTTCCCATGTCTCTGTGTGTATGAGTTCAGTCAGTTTAGAAGAAACATCATCCAACTTTAGGCCAATTGCATTATAAAGTTATACACCATGAATTATTTTAAATCCTGGTTGTCAAGGTGTTTGACAACTTAAAGTGTTCCCTGATTAGCTTGATTTAAGTCTGTATCAATTGTGAGAAAAAAGTATCCCCATTAATTACTAGAAAAGCTGCCACCAGTTTCTGTCATGCCTACCTCTAAAATTAAAGTTTTAAACATTTCTGTGGACTTTATAAAGAGCATAAAGAGGTTGTAGAATTAGGTTATGCTTATAAACATCTTTACAAATCATGAAAATTGGCAATTAAACAGCAATTAATTCTTACAACATCTGAAATCTATTTGGGGCTAGTTTATAAATCAAACCGATTTTTAAAAAATTCAGAGGTGAGTCCCGGAGAAATACGCATGGGACTGTAGGTAGAAAATTTATTTAATAATTCATTTTGGTTAATATCAAGCAGCTAAGATGTGTTCCCAGGCCTCTTGCTGCAAGGAGGCACATAGGCAGTAGAGCTGGGAACTGAGCCAACTTGGTACTTGGCAGCAGCCCTTCCCAAGGCTGATGGAGCTTCTGTCATCCTCTTGGCAAGCACTGGCACCAGGTCTCACTTTTGGCAGCTGATCAATACATTTATCTCACTAAATCGGCAGAGGAGCGTTTCAATGCGTGTTAGCAACAGTTACCTACCTGGAAATAGCAACTGTGAGAGACACTAAGGTAACAATGTTCCAATTGATGTAACCTTTCTGATTTGCTGTTCTTGGGAATTTTCAGTCTGCTTTGTTACCAGGATAGCCGAGTTCCAGGTTTATTTTCCCAGGCAGGCTTGTCAACCACCTCTGTCCTGTGGTTTGCATTCCTGAATGTCTAGTAATCTTTCAAATGAAAGGCACAAAATTGACCTCAAGGGGACCCAGGCAAGAATGCGGCTAGGTCTGGCAGTGAATCCAGGACCCATCCCTGACAGATGAGAGGGCAGGAGCATCTTTGTTTCTCAAGGCAGGTCCTTGAGTGAGTTACCTCCCTGTGTTGATGTCTTTGCTATGTGTGTAAGATGCATGAGTTGCTGCGTCACCATGCAAAACCCCTCAGGCTGGGGCTTGTACTGTGTTTGACACATTGTGCGTGTTCAATAAATATTAAACCAGTTGCATAGTCTTCAACCATGGGATTAATAAACCAAGCCAGTTACACACGTGGGGTAACTATATAATCTCAGGGTGGCCAGGGTCAAAGCAAAGATAAATCCTATCAAGGACAACATGCTACTCAACCTAGCTTTGCCAATTCCAACTAATTCCAGAGATGAACTATTTATTTTGTGGCCCCCTGCCCCAACCTCACTAATGCCAGCATTTCAATATATGGCACCAAGCTCTGTGCTGCCAAGACTGCATGTGCCTAAGTCCACAGTCCATCAAAGTGAGAGCAGAGAATGTTATGCTTAATTCCTGTACAATCATGAATCTGCGTGATTATTTAAATGTTAGCATTTTATCACCCATTTCTCACATATACCTTGGGAAGTTCTAAAAACATCCAACACGTGGGTCTATTTAAATAAAATAAGGAGGATTCTAAAATATTCATGACAGTCATCAACATGATTTTCTGATACATCTAAAATACAATTTAAAAATGGATTTATGTACACTTTTTCAGGGACCCATTTATCCTGCAAAGTGAGATACACTAATATACAGATGTTAGAAATGTAAAATATTTATTTGGATTGGATGAGGGTTGCAATCTTGATTTGTTGAAAGACTGTGCATTCCCATTCAGTCTTGGAAGCAGAAAGCCTTATTTTTGGAAACTGAGTGTGCACACTTCCAGTGGGTTTTGATGTGTTTTTCCCTGCTTTTCAATTCAATCCTCATTTCCCTCTCTATTTCTCTGTTACAGCTTTTTCTGTTACTTTTCCATATTATCTACAAAATATCTCCCCTCTGAAGCCCCTTCTGCCCCACTGAAGGGGAGGTGGTGGGATCCAAGCATCCATCTTCTGGTTGGTCCTTATGAAGTGGAGAACAATGAAGAGAAACCTGGCTAGTTGTATCGCGGGAGGCAGGCTGCACCAGCTTAGGGAGGGCTGTAGCTCATCGTATTTCTTGCCCTGGGAGGTCTTGGAGCTCACACAATTAGTGTTTAGCAGACAAGCTCCAGGCCTAGGTGGACCAAGAAGTTTGTGCAGGGCCCAAATCTCTGTAGGGCCCTGAAGCTGATAAATCTCACAGAGAGCTCTCAAGAGAGACCTGACAACGAAAGGTCACATGTGTTTCATTTTGATGTTTGATGCTGGAGTAAAGAAACCTGAGCCAGAAAAAGCAAAAGACAAACAGTTTCTGCCTTTAGGCACGCCCTGCTTCTCCCCCCTCACAAAATCCTCTTCTTGACTTGGAGACTTCTAAGTCCCTAGTCCCAGAGCTCATCTCCTCACCCTGGAAAGACATCCAAGGAGGAATGGAAAGCTAGTCCTACATCCCCCACCTACCCCTGTTATTGCAATGAAAAAATCCTTTTGAGCTGGAAAAATTAAATAACGACTCCAAGTTTGAGCTCTAGGTTAGAAGTCAAGCACTGGGCTTTTCTCTCTAGCCCAGAACACCACAATGACCCCTGGGTCTTCACCCTAGAAGGTCATCAGCCTGGTCCCCTGGGCAGATAAGGTGACCGGGCCACAAACAGTTTCCTGCAAGGAGACCGTCCTTCTGCGGTCACTGCCCTTTGCAGAGCAAATGCTGGGGCACAGTGACCTCTCCATTATTAGAAAAAAGACTCAAGAGCAGTCACAGCTGGAAAACTGGAGCACTTACAGCTTTTGCCATCTTAACAGTAGCTAGTGTATGCCAGCCGCAAAGAAGCCTGGAGAACGGGTGGCGATAAAATTGCTAAAGGCATTTTCCACAGCTTGTTGAGAATTGAATATTTTTCTTTGCAAGAAGTGGTCCAAAGCCTGGAAGAAGTGGTGGTCAGTTGGTGCAAGGTCTGGTGAATATGGTGGATGACAGGGAGTTTCCAAGTCCAGCTTCTGTAGTGTGAGCAGCGTTGTTTGTGCGACATGCAGTTGAGCTTTGTCTTGCAAAAGGATTGGCCTGTCTCTGTTGATCAATCTCGGCTGCTTAATCGCAAGCATCCTCATCATTTTGTGCAAGTGGTTGCAGTCGACATCTGCTGCAATCTATTGACCAGGTTTCCTGACGCTGTAGTGGATAATACCAACCCTGGACCACCAAACAGACACCATTTGGTTTTTTGGATGAATATTCAATTTTGCACTGTGTTTCAGCACTCCATCTTTATCCAACCATTGTGTCAAATGCTTGCAATTGTCAAAACCAATCCATTTTCATCACATGTCACAGTATGATATAGAAATGGTTTGCCTTTATGTCGTGACAGCGAAGAAAGGCAAGCTTTGAGACGATTTCTCTTCTGATGCTCATTTAATCCGTGCAGAACCTATCTATCCAGCTTCTTCACCTTGCTGATTTGTTTCAAATGGTCTAATATTGGTGGAATAGTAACATCAAACCTTGCTGCTAATTGACATGTAGGTTGAGATGGATTTGCTTCCACTCCCAGCTTTCAGCTCATCATTATCCACCTTGGTCTCAGGTCGCCCACATGGTTCATTTTCAAGATTAAAATCACCAGAACAGAACTTCTCAAACCATCGATGTGCTACGTGTTCATTAGCCACATCCTTTCCACACAGTTTGCTGATATTTCGAGCTGTCTGAGCTGCATTGGTTCCACGACAGAACTCATATTCAAAAATAACATGAATTTTTGACTTATTTATGGTATCACAAAAATTGCTCTAACATGTGAAAGATAATCACAAGCCAAAACATGCATTTGAAAGACTGAGGATGCACCTTCACAGTAAAAATAAAACAAGAAGTGTCAAAGTGAAACATCAGAGGTATCAACTGTCAAACTTAGCACTTAAGGAAATCGGACATTTCATACTTAATAACCTTACTGTGTCACCTTATACGACCACAGGTGAGGGTTTCAGCCAGGAGCCTAACATCACTGAGGAGAGTTTACTAACACAGGGATGCTCACCAAGGTGGGAGTGAGGTGCAGAGAAATACGAGGGATGGCACAGTAGCCAGTAGCTGCTATAAGCAGAGCAGCTGTTACCATCCCTCAATCCGGAGACAGGAGTCGGGGGAGGAGTTGCTGAAACTCCAACCACAGAGTCACTTAGAGGAGACCACTTCCAGATGGGCAGCAGCCTCAGGTGGAGGGACAGAGCCAGCTGATTCTGTATTTGGCTGTAGTCGGTCACGCTGGGATAGCCCCCGGTGTCTCCAGAGAGAGCGAGCCAGTGGAAGAAGTAAGTTCACAAGAAACTGGAGTACTCGCAGACACACCTGGGTGTCAGTAAAGAAGTGCCACGCTAAGGCCTATTCACGCGTGACCCTGGTGATCGGAGAAGGCTTCATGGATGAAGCCTTCTGGATGATATTTGGGCCAGGCTTTGAAGGATGTCTGGGATTTTAAATGATGAAGAGGTAGTGGCAGGAAAGCATGCCGTGGGGTGGGAAGGCTGGAAAAAAGGTAGGAAAGGGTGCTGCCCACTGGAGAGAGCGCAGGCTGTGCTTACGAGAGAGAGTAGTGAAGGGCTGGCTGAAGCTAGATTTGGGAAGATTAATAATGCCAGTTAAGGCTGGGCACAGTGGCTCACGCCTGTAACCCCAGCACTTTGGGAGGCCAAGGCAAGAGGATTGATTGAGGCCAGGAGTTCAAGACCAGCCTGTGCAACAAACTGAGACGCTGTTGCTACAAAAAATAAAAAGAAATAGCCAGGTGTGGTGGCACATACCTGTAATCCAGCTACTTGGGAGGCTGAGGCAGGAGGATCTCTTGAGCCCAGGAGTTTGAAGCTGCAGTGAGCTGTGATCATGCATTCTAGCCTGGGCCACAGAATGAGGCCCTGGCTCTAAAATAATAATAACGATAATGCCAGTTAAATTTGTTGAATTCTTACCGTACATTAAGTACAGTGCTAAGTACCTTACATCATTTATTTCTCAACACATTAGAAAGCAAGCATTCCCAGTATTATTCTCATTTTACAGATAGGAAAACAGACATTTAGGGAAGTCAAGTAGAAGTGTGACAAATGGTAGGTGGTGGAGCTGGGAATTGGACCCTAAATCCTGCATCCCTGACTACTGCACTATCCTACCCAAATTCAATCTACGCAGTCTGGCCCTTTTTGGGAGGCCATAGGGAGCCATTGAAGGTTTATAATGAGGGAGAGATAAAGGCAGGACTTGTTCAGGAATTTCTAGGGCCTAACTCTGGCAACAGAGACAGCGTGGAATAGGGTAACAGGAAACAGGGGGATGAGTTAGAGAATCATCGCCATGGTCCAGAAGAGAGAGAATAAGGACCAGAACTGGGACAGATAAAGAGAGAATGGAGAAGAGACAGGTAGGAAAGGGCCCTAGAGAAAAATCAGCATCAGATATCTGAACATCTCATCAGGTTAAAGTTTTCCTATTTACATTGGGAAGGAAAGGTAGCACATGGGATCTATGCCATAGATGTTAAACACCAACAGCAATCTGTTACTTTCCAAGGAAGTAACAGAAAACCCAACTAACCAGGAGGCACAAATCCTAAGGACCTTTATTAACTGACTTAAAAAGAAGTGTGGAGGTGGGTGATTTTCAGGTTGCTCCAGTAGCTCAGTGATGTCATTGAGGACTTGGGACTTTTCTGTCTTTTGCCTCTATCCATTCTTTGCTGGTTCACCTTCATCCCCATCCTGTTGCCTCAGGTCTTCAAAACAGCTGCTGAAACCCCAGACTCATCCACATCCAAGGCAAGAAGGAGGGGGAAGGGGAAGCACTGGCGGTCCTCCCTCGGTGCAGGAAAGCAGAGGCTTCTCAGAAGCCCCTTTCATGCCTCACGGGCCAGAATTGGGCAACATATTCCTAACTGCAGGGGAGACTGGCGAAGAAACCCTTTGACATCTCTAAAATGGGAGATTTATGATTGCCATTGGGTCATCCAGCCCGCAGTGACTCACACTAGTCCACGGGCAGCATCGTCTGCAGGTCTTGTTTCATATTTGAGGGCAAAATGAAATGGAACCGGGCCTGGGTGAGTGCTGCTCACCGACAGCTCCTGCCCATGCCTGCTAGTGTGAGTCACATTTTATGAGTCACCGGCTGTGTCTCAGCAGATACTGCCACAAAGTTGAAGTTAATTTATTTTTTTAAAAATGTCATAAAGTAGTCATAAAGTGCGGAGGCTCAAAGCCCATGAACATGGATGCGAAATAACGTAAAGATACTTGGTATTGATGCACAGCGGTCTGAACTGCTCTCAGGGAACGACCACACCCTCCTGTGGTCTGCCTTGGTTTTTTTCTTTTTCCATTTTTATCATATTAATTCTTTCAGATGATGGCAAGAGGGGTTGTCAAAGTTACCTGCATTGTCTCCAAGCCCCCCAGTGCAGACCACTGGCCACGGCTTGGGTCTCTGCGCAGCTCTGGCATTTGCTGCTGTGGGTTCGGTCAGCGTTCCCCGAAGGCCAGGGCTAGCGTGTGCGCCGGCCGTGTCCTCTTCGTGGCTTAGGGCGTCTCAACCTGAAGTTTTCTGAGGAGGAGCCAACAGAGTCAACCTCCTTCCTTTCGAGGCACAGTCATGCTGGAGTTTCACCAGGCCCGGGACTGTGGCCAAGTCCCCACCGGGGGCAGGCCACAGGAGGGTGTGGTCATTCCCTGAGGGATAACCCTCAGGTGACCCTGGCTCTCCTCTTCTTAGGAGTCCTGGAGGCTTAGTCCTAAATTTGGCCTGGCGCGTCCGGAATACTGTTCATGGTCACACCCGGGTGCCTACTCGGTGCCTTCTGCCTGGGCTCCTCCTGGAGGGAGAGAGAGCTCTTCCTTCCGGCCTCAGCTACGATGTCACCTCCCTGAGAAGCCCCCTCCGCCCGTCTCATTTAGAGTGGCCCGGCCTCTGTCTTTCGGTAGCCCTTCGCATGCGCTCTTCAGGGCACTCTCCTCCCAGGTGGGTCTCCCAAGCAAACCCACGCCCTCTGTGCCTGCTACCCAAGGGAGGTCTGACATTCTATCATTAGATGGATGCCCCCTTCCCTCCTTCTCTCCTTGTTTCCTTTCTTTCTTTTCCTTTCCTTTCCCCTCCCTCCCTCCCTTCCTTCCTTCTTTCCTCCCCTCCTTCTTTCCTTTCTTCCTTCAAATATTTATGACCCATACCTTTCTGCCTTTGCTACTGATTATTTCCCTCTCGAGTGGAAGGATCGAGAGGGCTTTGGCTGTTTGAATGAATGCCCTACTTACACCAGCGCGTGAGCAATTTATCAGGCCGTTACTGCTCAGGTGCTCATTATGCTAATCAGCAGGTAATGATCCTCTGGGGCCGCAGCTGAAGCCTGAACAGAAATCAGCCTGCCTGGGCCACGAAAAGAAAGATCACGGTAAGAATGTTGTTTACGTGCCAATTTCTCACGCTCATCGTCAAGGCATTCAGGATGTGTGTCTTAATGAATCCATTCATTATGGGCGATTTGGTTTCGAGTTCATTTAATGCTCAAAGGACACTCATCATCCTTACCCTGTGGTCAGCACACCTGCTCTGAGAGCAGCAGTTCACCTGCAAACCGGACTCACAGTGAACAGGCCAACTCCCTGACACTCGCGGCTGATGGAACGGATCCTAAGAGGGGCAGACAAGCCTCACACGTGAGCTGGGCTCCGTGGCTTATGCCTATAATCCCAGCACTCTGAGAGGCTGGGGAGGGAAGATTGCTTGAGGTCAGGAGTTCCAGACCAGCCTGAGCAAGAGTGAGACTCCTGTCTCTATTAAAAATAGAAAAGAAAAATTAGCCAGGCTTGGTGGTGAGCACCCGTAGTCTCAGCTACTCGGGAGGCTGAGGCAGGAGGATCGCTTGAGCCCAGGAGTTTGAGGTTACTGTGAGCTAGACTGACGCCATGGCACTCACCTGGGCAACAGAGTGAGATGCTGTCTTTAAAAAAAAAAAAAAAGCCTGTCACAACAGTAAGGCTGGTTTCTGTATTTGATCGTTGCCTGTCACTTTAGGACGGGACAGGCACTGCCCCCATTACAGAACTCTGGCTGCAGCTGTGCCTGTGGGCACTTGGGAAAAGATCGAGGGTTTCCCAGTGGCCGTGCTGCTGTTCCTGTGGGTGAGACTCTGAAATACATGTCGAGTTCAAGACCTTCAGAGGGAGCTCCAGGGAGCATCTTGTCCAATCCCCTCATTTAATAGATTAAGTGACTGAGGCCCAGAGAGGGTGTGAGGCTTATCCCAGGGCACACAGCCTGTGTTAGTGGCACAGTGGGAACACACAGCAGTAATTTTGTTTCAGTTCTTAGTTTGATTGTTTTTCTGATTTTATAAATCATTAATCTTATTGTTAAAAAACAATGTATAAAAGTATAAGGAAATATAAAGTATAAGGAAATACTGTATATGGAAAAATGTAAGTGATTTCTTAAGCTCTACAGGCATGTCATGGTGAGTTCACGCAGGGTCAGGCTTATTTCAGGTACCATTAAGAATAAAGCAGCCAACGAGAATAGCAAATATCCACTGACTGATGGGTTTTCTCTCAAAACAATTTGTTGAAAACAACCCCCCACCCCCTGATTTTACAATGCCAGCCAGTCAGTGGATTCACTTCCAGGTAAAGCTTATGCAGGGCAGAGATGCTGATTTACATTTATATTTCACGGCTCCACCATGGAGCACCACGCTGGACTGCCGGGTACAGTGGGGCTCACAGATGTCCAGTCCCCACTCTGCCTGAGTTCCTGGAAGGGCTTTCCCATTATTTCTTTTTATCAATACCCACCTTTAAGAGATGGGTATTAGTGTATGTGTTTACCATGAAGAAACTTAGGTGCCGAGAAGTGAGCTTATCTTGCCCAAGAATTATAGCAATAACCTTGGAGCAGGACTCGTCCAGTGCAGAGCACTGTGGGGGGGGCGTGAGAGAATGCCACCTCCTCCCACTCTTTGTGGCCTTTGGATCCAGCTTAAAATTACAGGGAAGGGGCATCTGACGGACCTGATTTTGTTCCCTTGGCCAATTTTGGTTGAAATCTCAAAGGATGCTGACTTCTGTTGGCATCTGATGACAGCTGCTCCAGTCTTTAGGCCGTACCACGTCCTGTCTGGTTTTATCATGATTTTCACGGCTGTCTTCCGGCCCTAAGACAATTGTAAGTTCCCAGAGATGGAGACCATGTTTCGGCTCTGTACCCCCCAGAGAATCTAGCCAGTGTTGAAAAGCATAAGTGGGTAGGTGAGCATGCGAGTGAGTGAAAGAGGTCAGATGCTCTTTTCCCTGTAGTGAGATCATTCTGTGGACGTTTGTGTTTGGGGCTGCTCAGGCCCCGCTCCCCCTCTCTGGTGGCACTCCCACTTTCTTTGGAGGAATTAGCTCTTTCTCATGGTTCCAGACTGATGGGGCTGCAATCAGTTCCCTGCCCTCTGTGGCCAAAGGAACAGACTCCAGTCAACCTCTCTGGACTGTATTACGCTAGAGAGCTGGAGAGTCAACACAGATCTGGAACAAGGCTATAATGTATCTCGAATGCAAATGGATTCTTTTATTTTAATAAGGATGGAAAGGAACGCATTTGCTTGATCCAAGGCTATATGTCACACACCGGAGGCCCTATTAATATTTCATGGCAAAGACACCGGATCCAACACAGCAGCTGCAGTTGAAGCCACCACTTGGTTGGGACTGTAGCTGTACACCGCTGTCTCCTAGCATCTGTCTAGTTTTTGCAGGGCCCAGATTTGTGAATAAAATGGAGATAACGAATAATCACAGCTCGGCATCCTTTAGGTCTATACGGGTGGCGCTAATTTGTGCTGTTCCCTCTGGGATACAGTATTGTTTTTGATTTGCTCTTTTGGCTGGGAGAGGCTGTGTTAGAGGTTTCCTCATGGCCTTCCCTATTGTGATAGCTCTTACCCCCCAGGCCATGAAACCAATATGGAGGTTATACTATCAAGTGAGTTTATCCTAATTATTTGGGGATCACAAAAATGAACACCAGGCAAATCCATGGGCCCTGTGGGCCGACTGGGAGTCAGATCTGGCCAGAGGTTCATTTCTTACCTGGTTCCCATAGGCCCCCAACTATAATTGCGGGCCATGATGCAGCTTGGGGTCTCTAAAAGGTATCATGCCAGCTTGGATCCTGTGTCTGACAGGCTGAACTGTTTGGCCGCCCCGTCCCCTCAGTGTACAGTTGCTTGAGTCAATGGCGGGGGGACCCGCAAGAATCACAGCCACATACACAGGCTCTGGTGTTGTGAGTTCTTCCTCCTGAGACCTACGCTCAGCTTGAATCAGTGGATTCTGGGTCTAAAATCTGACTTGGGTCCAAACACGGGACACCAGATCATGACTTTTGTTGGGATGACTATGCTCAACCTCTGGATCAAAATTTTGGGTACATCAGCCCAGATGTCCCTGCCCCATTCTTTCCCAAGGGCCTTGACCTAGGCATTCTTAGGTTAAGAGCTTGGTTACTTTTGCAGTTAAATCTGGGTTTGAAATGCAGCTTTCTCTGTTCTTTGGCAGCAGATGAGAACCTTCTTATATTTTCCCAGGAAGGCTTTTACATATAGCTTTAAATTGACAATCACTCTCAGCTTTTTCTTATTTTTTGAAGTGTCAATCAAGCTTAGCGACAGCCAACAGACTTCTAGTATCTTCACAGTGGCTATTTCTCCCATGTTCCTCAAATACCTTATACATTGCCCCACCTGGTGCCTCCTTTCCATTGGTTTGCCATTCCAGTTTGAACAGGTGCACTGCTACCCATGCCAGGAGCTGTCCGAGTTTCACCTAACACTAGTGATGGGGTCTGCATGATTCCATGCCCGTGTCTACTTTCTTGGACCATTCTTGGCACCAACAGTGCCAAGCTAACGGCACCAACCTAACCAAGCTAGGTTGCCCAGGAACCAGATTGGAGATTAGCACATGAAGTACTTATTAGGAAATGCTCTTGGGATCGGTATCTATGGAGGGGAAGGGAAGGAGGGGGAGTAGGTAGAGGGAGGTGTTGATTTTCAACCAGTGCAATAGAGGCCCCAGCTGGTCCTACGGGTTGCTCTGAAGCTGGGTGGCCCTTCAGTCATCCCAAATTGGGGCAAGGGACTGGGCCTTTGTACCCCAGCACCAATTAGTTGTTGGACACAGGCTGTCTCAGGAAGGATGGGGGAAGAAGTCTTTTTTCCAGCTGAAGCAACCCTGGAAGGAGGCTGACAGCTGAGGGCTGCCTGCTGACAGCTGGGGAAAACTCCTTTTCCTCTAAGGGCAGATCTGGTGACATGCCACAGTGCTCAGCGTCTTTGTGTGTTCTCCTGAATGAAGGGACTCTGCCCACCTCAGGCTCTTCTGCCAGCATCACGGGAAAATCAGGAGAGGCATGGAAATTCCAGGGTTTCCTCTCCTTCTCACCCTCTTCACTTTATTGTGTGTGAATGAAACGAGCAAAGTGGAGACTTATTTTCTTGTCTTCTCTCATAAGTGAAGGGATTGACAAATTTTAGCTATAGATGGGTCAAAAATAGAGGTTAATTATTTTCTGATCCCAGTTCCCAGACCCCCTGAATTCTTAACCCTGATTAACAACCCCTGCTGTTAAGGATAAAATTAGATATATTCTTAACCTCAAGCCCAGAGCAATAACAGTTAACCTCACAGGCAGAGATTTCTGGCAGAG
Organism: Lepilemur ruficaudatus; assembly: GCA_963574885.1. Classification (NCBI taxonomy): domain Eukaryota; kingdom Metazoa; phylum Chordata; class Mammalia; order Primates; family Lepilemuridae; genus Lepilemur; species Lepilemur ruficaudatus. The sequence goes on from CAUYRT010017055.1 coordinate 43,836, forward strand.
ACAGAAAAAAAAAGTCATTTGAGACCAAGAGCCCACAGTGATCAATAAATAAGACGAGAGGCAAGGGCAGCCAAGAGCACAGCTGGATCTGATTAGGGGATGACAGGAAGCCAAGTTTCTGGGCCAGACACGGGATCTCAGGGATTCCTGCTACCCGGGGCCGTGGACACCGAGTCGGTCCATTGGGCAAGGTCTGTGCAGCCTTGGCCTTTGCTGGTCACCCTGGAGAGACTGCCTGTGAGAAGGGTATGGGCCTTTTGCAATTTGACGGGGCAGAGTTCACGAAGAACATGGCTTTCCCACCCCTTCCAGCAGCCGGCCAATGACGCGCTCCGTGCCTGTTCCTGCTGCACAAAAGCGATTTTCCTCCAAGGACATTGTGTTCTGCATTCCAGTGTTCAGGGCCTGACTCTCGAACAATGACTATCCAGGCAGCCTCCAATTGGTTTGGCAAATGCACTGCGTTTTCATAAAAGGCAGGACTGCATTGGGAAGCCTGGGAAGGCCCCAAGAGCTACATGTGCAGGGAAATGAAATAAGCTCCCCAATTTGCAAGTCACCAATTCGGTCCTATTGGTCTGGGGCAAGCCTGATGAGATTTGAAGGGTGGTTAGAAGTCTCTTTTGCCTCATTCCTTGCTTTTCTATCCTTTTAATTAAACTAATAAATGACGGTGCCTCGAATTTTTATGAAGGGAGTGGTGTGAACAACCAGTGGCTTCGGAAGGAATATTATCATTTCTGAAATAATAGTGCAGTTGCTAAGGAACGAGGCTGGACAAGTTAATTTTGTTGGCATAACATCTCCTTGTTATTTAATCCTGTAGCGTGTACTCATTTCATCTGTCTGTCACCATGCCACTGAAGCCAGGAGGAGTTGCTAATTGCAGCACCGAGGTTGAAGACAGACCTGTCCAAACCTTGTGTAAATTTCAACTGTCAAGTGAGGCTCCGAGCTTTGACTTTACTGCTGGAGAGACCATCCCCTTCTATTTCAGGAAGAAATCTGGCAAGGGACCGCCACTCAGTTCTGCCAGACCAAACTCTCATGCGCCCCAGGGGTGGCTCTGTATCCCGGAGAAATACTAGTCACCCCAGGTGCTTTTAAAAAAGACCAGTGTCTGAACCCTGCCCCCAAGGATTCTGATTTGGTTGTTCTGGAGATGGGGTCGTGGCATGGGGATTTTTTTTAAAAAAAAGCACCCGCTCCGCTCCCCCAGTGATTCTAAAGGGCTGTGCAGGCTGAGAACCGCCGATGTATGGAATTGCTACCTTCCCACTGCTCTGTCTCAATTTCAAAGTCCCAGAGCCTCTCAGAATTTTGTTTTTGGTAGTTTTCTTGTTGCTTTCTCCCTATCTCAGAAAACGCTAAGTATGGCAATGTGCTTTTAATGAGAACTCATTGGGCACCAGGCACAGTGTAGGATCTCTTGGAATCCTTACAATGATCTTGTAAACTGGGCAATTTTGTCATTTCAATCTTACGTACAGGAAGACTAATGCTGGGGAATGCCCAACTGACAGGTGATAGATCCAGGATTCGGACATAGGTCCGACTCCAACGTTTGACTACTTGGGCCAGTGACTTCCGTCCCCACACAGAACCCACCGGCCCACAGAGGTGAGCTCAGCTTCTGCCCCTGTTTAGGCCCAGCTCTGGTCCTGCAGGGTGTGGACAGCCTGAGACGTGGTTCAGATGACAGCAGCTCGGACCCTGGGTCCCCGCTCTGAGGACGAGGTTCACGTTGGCGCCTCACCTCAACCTCCTGGATTCCATCCCAGCCTCCTTCTTACCAGCAAGTGACCTTGGCCAAGTGTCTTAGCTTCTTTCAGATCCAGTTTCCCCACCTGTTGTTGGGGGTGACAAATGCACCTGCTGCCTGGGACCGTCTGAAGAGGATTAAATGGACTAGCACAGAAAGCACCTGGAATGGGGTCCGGCACACGTCGCTCACGGAAGGTTAGTTATTCCCGTCATCGTTACAACCCCAGAGCGAGAACTCGGAGGCTGCGTTTCTCCTCCCGTCTCCTAAGGCCCAAAGGCATCCAGGGCCCAGCGCAGTGTCCGATCCCGGCCGCTGGACAGCTCCCAGGCTGCCCCTGGGCTTCCCGAGGCTGCTTCCTGGATTCCCCTATTCACACACAAGCAGTTAACCCCAGAGGCCAAAGCCTTGCCTCTGCCGGTGATTTATAAAACCACATCACGTGAACAAGGACCTTTCCCCAAATGTAGTAAGTAGAAGCTCTTTCAGTGTCAAGAAACAAGCCCGACTTAAACTGGCTTCAGGATGAAAGGAAAAGTGTTGGCTGGTGCACAGGCACATCCAGGCCTGGCTGCAGGCATCTGGATCCGGGGGCGCAAAGGGGGCCCCCAGGCTTTGTCGCTGTCTCCAGCTCTCAGCTTTCCTTTCGCTCAGGCTGCTCCCTGGCAGCGCAGGCTCACAGCTTCATAATTAGCAACCCCCAATGTACAGGGATTTCTTGATCTCAATAATCCCAACAAAAGTCGTGGGACGGGCTCGGAGCAGACCCACCTGTTCAAGGTCAGCGAGGCAGCAGCCTCCAGCCAGGCCGCCTAGACGGGAGAACGCGCTTCCCGGGAGTGAGCAGTCGACCACCCGGCTGCACGGCCCGTGCCAGACAGCGCTCACAAGTCCGTCTTGCGGCTTCTTTGCACAGCCAAGAGTCTGGTTGGAAGGAAAATTAGATTATGATGCGGGAGCTGCTTGGGAACACTTCGCTTCTCTTCCAGATGTTAAAAAACAATACCAAAACCAAACCCCAAACCCTCAGGGGAGTAGACGATCAAGAGCACTTGGAACGCACAAGGTCTAGTCCGAAACTATGTGAGCCTTGGTCGCCACCTTGTGGCAAGGAGTGGAATTTCCCTAGGATGAACTTTTTCCTGGGAAAAGCTTCAGCCTGGGAAAGGGGGCAGGGAGGGGAGGCAGGTGGGCAGAGAGGGAGGGAGGAAGAAAGGGGGAAGGCCTCAGGTGTCACCTCACTGCCTGTCCTATGGACTACCACTCCGTGTCCTTGACCGTGACAGGAGTATAGCAAGAATGACTCATGAGCTCGTAGACAGCAGGGAGCAGTGCAGGCCTGAATGCGAGGGGACACAGAAATCACAGTGGCCACCATGGGGAGCCCCCACCCAGAAAGCACAGTATGACTCCGTAGCACAGTTCAGGAATGTGGGAGCTATCCCATGGGGGCCCCGGGAGGGAGGCACTGTGGCTCCCAGACACCCAGCCCAGAGCAGGCGAGCTGTGAGTGCCGGATGCAGGACGGGAGTGGCTCCTTCTCGACTCCCCATTCTCTGCTCTGTTTTTCCCTATGGACATAGCCCCAGGGCTAAAATCAGTCTCTGGCATGGTCCCAGCTTTGTAGACATCTCTTCTCTCACTGCTGACCTACAGTTTGTCTTCTGATATAGGATTTTAGGATCAATACTTCTCCTTGCCAATGACAAAGATTCTTTGCGTGGCCAAACTTTAGTGAGGCTCCTGAACCTTCCCCAGGCCCATCTGTGCACTTCCTTGTAAAATCCAGTTTTAGCAAGAACCCTGCTACATCTGTCTAGCTGGAAGCCCCCATCCTCCATATCTGATTACCCTCGACGTCCGATCAGATTCCTCACCCCCCACCGGCCCCTGGGTGATGTCTGGTCACCCTGGCCTGTCTTTAGCAAGAATCCTGTTAGGTTGGTTTAGCCAGAATCCTCCTCACCCCTGATGTTTCCTCTTAGTGATTTTCCAGCTCTGTACTCTTTTCCACTCTGCATTTGGAGTTGAGCCCTGCTCTATGCTAAGGTGTCTTTCTCCCTATTGCAATAGTCCTGAATAAAATCTATTTTTATGACTTTAACTGCTGTCTAGCTCGGGCTTTTCTTTGACACCGACCACTCCTGCACCAGTCAAGAGTTCATTGCATGTACGGCGTGTGGCTGCACAGCAGAAACTCTGAGCGTGCACAGCTTAAACTAGGCCCCTTCATTCTGAATCTGTGTCCTTGGAAGTCATTCCTGGCATCATCTTACACACGCAAACTGGGAGGGCAAATTGGCCAGGCAGTGCCGGGTGCTCTGGAGCCCTGGAAAGCCCACAGACACCCAGAGCTGCAATGGGTGACTTCACATCGTCTTTACCTTGTTCCGCCGAAGGGGCAGGACTCCGGCACTGAGGGCCGGAGCTTGTCCGTGGTCTCATAAGCTCTGCCAGGCTCTTGTTCTCCCTCGGGGAGAGCCCTGACCAAATTAATGGCCCTGGGCTTCAGGCTTCTCCCCTGTGTGGAGACACACCTGTTCCCACCCCCATTTGCCTCGTGCCGCCCCCAGGTTGGGGCATTAGAGTCTCTCAGGGTTGCACTGTGCCAGCTGTTTTCAATTGTGTAAGATACAACAGGGAACAGCCTGGGCCACTGTAAGGGAATAATTAATTACACAAACAGCTACACGGTGACGAGCCAGCACCAGACTATTCCAGGTCCTGGGGGTAGAGCAGTGAACGGGCTGAAAATGTTCCCTCCCTTCATGGAGAGAATATTCTAGAAAGGAATCAGGATTTTATTTTTGTTGCAATGGTTCACCATGAAGAGTTTTAAGCAGGGACTGATTTGGTTTCCTTTTTAAAAGTCTCACTTGGGCAACTGACGTGGGGGCCGAGAGAGAACGCAGTGGGAGGATGTTAGGAGGCTCCTGCCGGCCTCCCTGACAAGGACGGAGGCTGGGGCTGGGCTGGGCACAGCAGAGGGGACGGATGTGGCACACTGGCCAGGACTTGCTGTGGATGGGCGGGGGGGGGAGTAAGGAGGGACAGAGAGGACATAGGACGACCTCATGTCTTTGGCCTGGGCAGCTGGCAGACGCTGGTGCCAGTGACTCAGATGGGACAGCCGAAGGAGTAGGAGGTCCAGCGTGAAAGCCAGGAGTTCTGGTTTGGCCATGTTAGGTTAGAGAAACCCCCCAAATGAGGGTTCCAGGGCACTGGGTGGCACCTGACACTCTGCGGGAGCACCCTGGGCCCACTTCTTGGACTTGGCTCTCTCTCTGATGTCAGAAGAGCAGCCCCTGGTGACTAGAGCTCAGTAAAGCCACTGTTAAGGAGGCCAGACCCGCCCCACCTGGGCAGGAAACAGCAGAGCTGCAATTTCCCAAATTATTCCAAAGGCGGTGCACTCCTGGGCTGCTGGTTAAAATGTGGAGGCCTAGGCCGGGAGGAGGCACGAGGAGCCTGCGGTAGGGCCCAGAATGTGCATGTTTCACAGGAACCCGATGTCTGTCGTCAGGTGGGTCTGGGAAACCTGCTAGGGTCGGCCGCCCCAGCGTCTGCTCAGAACACAGGTCCCCTGCTCAGTGAGTGTCAGCCCAGTGGATTGAACCGCCAGGGCCCTGGAGTGTCCCCATGAGACCCCTTCCCATGCACACCTTGGTCAACTCACTGGGGGACAAGAGGGCACAGCCATGAAGATCACGGCTGTGAGGTCAGATAACTTGGGTCCCATCAGCCTCCAGCCGCCTGCCTGGGAGGAATTATGGGACCTTCCTTACGGGTTCCTCTCCTCATCTGAGGGAGGTCAGGTACCTCATGGCCACATCCCAAGGCTTCTGTGGGCGAATGTCGGCGAAGCGCCTGGCACAAGACACGGTGGCCCTTAGCCATCCAAGGGCTGGTTGCTGAGTCGTGGAAGCTTCTAGGCCGACTCCTTGGACTCCTTTCAGTCCACGAAAGACCCTGCCTGCCCAGGGCTCCCGCCACCGTCCTTGTCATTTTGACTAACGTGCCACCTCACATCTCTCCACCAGGTGTCAGGCCAACGCTGTAGAATGGAGGCGACTCCTGGGCCCGGCAGCACCCCAGCCTGGAGAGCCAGCCTCCCACGGGTCCCTGTTTGGAGGGGAGGGGACCTGAGGGGGTCCTGGCACCCACACTGGGGCAGGATTCTTGCAGTCCTGGGCTGAGGCCATTCTTCCGGACCCACAGAGGAGGGTTCCTGAGGGATGCTGGGGCCCCTCACCTGGCCATGAGAGCTCAGAGCACATGACCAGCAGGGATAAACGCAGATTCCCAGGCCCTGTCAGATCTCCTTTTTTGGTGGTGGGGACAGTGGGATGTATCTGAAACCCGTCTTTTTCTATCAGTTGAATTACAGGGGACAATGGCCATGTTTCATACACTCCCTTTCCCTGTTTGGGGGGGACTGTTTTTGGGAAACGGCCTTGTGAGTTCATCTGCCCCAGGCTTGTCTGGACTCCTGAGTGTGAGAGTAAGAAGAGAACTTGCCTGAATCCTGGAATTCTGCCCGAATCCTGGAATTCTGCTCTAAAAGGGACTACAGGGGCCCTCCGTCCCGCCTCCTGGTGATAGGACGCTGTTTGTTTGCTTTCTGTCTGTCCCGCCAGACTGTAAGCACCATGAAGGCAGGAACCTTTATTTTTTAAATAGCATAGGATACTGAATGGTTACATTAAATGTTTTTAGGGTTATTTAGGCTAATAACAACAAAAGAGAAAATGACAGAAGAGAATAATGGCCAATAAGCGTATAAAAAGATGCTTACACACATCATTAGTTGCCGAAAAGAAATGCAGTGGAAATTACAATGGGATGCCAAAATACACCTGCCAGAATGACTAAACTAAAAAAGTTTGACAATACCAAGTGTTGTCAAGGGCATGGAACAACTAGAATTATCATACCTTGCTGGTGAGAGTGTAAATTGGTACTACTGCTTTGGAAAATTACTATTTAGCAGTAACTACTAAAGCTAAGCGTATGCCTCTCTTGTGGTCCAATAATTCTACACCTAGATATATGCTCAAGAGAAATGATTGTATATGTCCACCAAAAGACATGCCCAAGAGTGTTTATAAAAGAACATTCATATATTCCTTCTTCATAATAGTAAAAAACTGAAAATAACCCAAATATCCATCAACAGTAGAATGGATAAATTGTGGTGTATTTATACACTGCAATATCATATAGCCATAAAAATGAATAACTATTACATACAATAACATGGCTAAATCTTATAGACATAATGTTGAGTGAAAGAAGCTGACATACAAATATACATACTGGTTCATTCCGTTTACATAAAGTTCAAGAACTGGTAACATTTATTATAGTGCTAGGAATTAGAAGAGTGGTTACCTAGTCAACAAGGGTATTGACTGGGAAGGGGGCAGGAGGGGCCTCCTGGGGCTGAAAATGTTCTATATCTTGTTCTGGGTGGTGGTCGCATGTGTATATAAAAATGTAAAAATTCATCAAGCTACTCTTTTGAGAGATCTTTAAGATTCGAACACATTTTTCTGTGCATTTTGTATCTTACAAAATTATGCCAACTAGAACTCTGTCACAGCAACTCATGCAAGGCAGATTCTCCTGGATGAGCACTAGGTAAGCTGTGGACCGGAGCGAGCAAGTAAACAAACACGTGAGCAGTTGGAATTGTTGCCATCACAGACCTGGCCAGTGACTCAAATCCCAACAATGGCACTCTCCCTCCTTCTTCTCAGTTTAAACCACAATGCAGAGAAAATAAGGAGAGGGAGAAACAAGAGGAAGAAACACAGGAGGAAATAGTGGGCAGGACACGACAGAGTAGATGACATTTGTTCGTAAATCGGGGAGCAAAATTAGAGCTGCCAAGAGAAAGACCAGAGCCTACCCTGAATCACATGGCCACGTGATCACCTTAGAGCTGCGATCCCCAACCCCTGGGCCATGGACCAGTACCGGTAAAATAGTCCCACCATAATTAAATTTCTCTTTTAAGACCTAGAATGTTGTTGGGGTCCCCAGTCATCATCCTTATCATTCCACAGCGAGGATCTGTCATTGTCCAGACGCTGGAGGAAAGAGCGTGGGAGAGCGATCCCTGCCCCCAGCCCGTAATTTAGAGTGTAGTTCTTGGAATGTGTCCTTTATATGAATATCTACCCCTGTCTTCACTCCACCCCAGATTTGCCTCTTTATCCTAAAATTTTACTAAGAATCCAGTTTAGTGAGGCTTTGCGTTAATTTTATCCTCCTGTTACTGTGAGGGTTTGAGTTTCTGAGAGGAGTGAGGACAGAGAGTGAGCGAAAGACAAGGAGTGCCCGGATTGCGTCACGGTTCCTGCCGCCTCTGCCCAGTCGCCTCCCTGCTGTCCAGTGGTGATTCCATCTTCCGGTCTGCTCAGCAGCATCGGAGCGCAGCGTTGATGGGAGCTCTGCCTCCCCCCTGTCTGGATGGAGGCGCCAGAAGCCCGGCCGAGCCCAGCCTCCTTGAGGAGTTTCCCTGCTCTTTTTCATGGTCAAAAAGAATCCAAAAGCTTGCATGCCTGGAGTTAGTTTCGCATTTGAAAGAATGAAGTGAGGACTCCTAGCCAGCAAGCTGCTGGGAGTCTTCTCTGGGCCAGATCTGCAGGGTGGAGGGCGGCTCTGTGGGCAGTCTGGGGGCCATGGCTGCCTGGGTAGCCCAGTCAGGGGCTGGGGCAGAGAGAGCTTTTGATGCATGGGCTCAGTGGAAAATTCAGACAGGAAATGGTTTTAAAAACTGATAGTTGGAATTTTTATCATTTGAGTTTTAGCTTAAATAATATAACATTTTACATGGAACTTTAAAGGGCAATTTGACAATAAATATCGAAAATGTTCCCGACAATTTTGTTTACATTGTTTTTAAAATAGAAGAGATGTGGATAGAAAAAGAAATAAAATGGAATAGCTTGTGCACCCCACTATTAGCCAGTATAATAGTAATAGTAATTGCTACCATTTCTTTCTTTTTTTTTTTTTGAAACAGAGTCTCACTCTCTTGCCCGGGCTAGAGTGAGTGCCATGGCGTCAGCCTAGCTCACAGCAACCTCAAACTCCTGGGCTCAAGCAATTCTTCTACCTCAGCCTCCCGAGTAGCTGGGACTACAGGCATGCACCACCATGCCTGGCTAATTTTTTTAATATATTTTTAGTTGGCTAATTAATTTTTTTCTGTTTTTAGTAGAGACGGGGTCTCGCTCTTGCTCAGGCTGGTTTCGAACTCCTGATCTTGAGCGATCCTTCCGCCTTGGCCTCCCAGAGTGCTAGGATTATGGGTGTGAGACACCGCGCCCGGCCTCTATCATTTCTTAATGTCTCTCACGTACACATACATTGTCAGACAGACCTGTATGTCAAGGGCCTGCTCAAGGTCTCTCAGGTTGGAAATAGTAGGAGGGGGTTTGAATCCAGGTTTGTCTACTCCAAAATCCAACCACTTCCCATCATGCCCCAGTGCTCTCACCATAGGCAAGTGGTTATCTTCAAGGCTAAATGTCAGAGATCTTGCGATTTTTATCTATTGGGTTTCCTTTGAAGATATCTGCTGGCTCCGATAGTTAGCATCTTGGTTCATTTGGGCTGCCATGACAAAATGCCATAGACTAGGTGGCTTATAAACAACAGAAATTTATTTCTCACGGTTCTGGAGACTAGGAAGTTCAAGATCAAGGTGCTGGCAGATTCGGTGCCTCGTAAGGGCCCTCTTCCTGGTTCATAGACAGCTGGCTTCTCGTTGAGTCCTCACACGTGGAAGGAGCAGGTGAGCTCTCTCTGGTCTCTTTTATAAGGGCATGATTTTGATTCATGAGGGCTCTACCCCCATGGTCTAATCACCTCCCAAAGGCCACATCTCCAAAGGCCAGCACACTGTAGATTAGATTTTAATATATGACTTTTGGGAAGATACATTTAATCTACAGCGGCTGGTATCTATTTAATATGAAGATAAATGCTTTCAGTATCCAACCTTATACAAATGATTCCTTTTGAAATTTGGAAACTCTACTTTTCTTTATATTTTTATTGCTCTTACTGTCTGTTCTATCCAAAGAACTGCACACTGTGGGCATTTTGGCAGGAGTTCAAATGCAGCTAACAAGGCTTACATCCTTCCCCTCTCCTTGGGATCTGCTGGTACCCATTGAGATGTCCAGGAGTGTTTGCTTTGTTACTGGGTGTGATAGTTAATTTTAAGTGTCAACTTGACTGGATTAAAGAATACCTAGAAACCTGGCAAAGTCTTATGTTTGGGTGTGTCTGTGAGGGCGTTTCCAGAGGAGATTAGCATGTGGGTCTGAGTGGATCATGTGGGGAAGATCCGCTTTCAGTGTGGGCGGGCACCATCCAGTCTGCAGGGACCGGAACGTGGCAATCTGTCTGCTGGAGCTCTAGTACGCTCTCCTGCTCCTGTCCTTGGACAGCTCCAGGCTCCAGGGTTTACACTCGTGTCCTTCAGGGTTCTTAGGCCTTTGGCTTCACCCTCAGAATTGCATCATCATCTTCTCTGGTTCTGAGGCCTTGAACTGAGCCATGCTCCCAGCAGCCCAGGGTCTCCAGCCTGCAGACAGCATGTCATGGGGCTTCTCAGCCTCCATAATTGCATGAGCCAATTCTCCTAGCAAACCCTCTCTCATCTATCTATCTGTCCATCCATCCATCCATCCATCCATCCTACTGGTTCTGTCTCTCTGGAGAGCCCTGACTAATACACTGGGGTTAGAAGGAGGTACTTTTGGTAGGAGGAGAGGACCGTGGGATAAACAGGGGAGGAAGAAGGGTTAATAAGATTTGCTACTCAGCTAGTCCCTTGGGCTGGGTGGGAGCTATTGTGGTTGGAGGAATGAGAGTTGAAAATGGACAGAATTGTTTCCACTGAGAACTTGTTAGATTCTGGGCAAAGTCATAGCTGATCTGGGGCTTAGGTGACAAAAGAAGGAGACAATAAGGGCTCTGCCACCTTTTGACCAGAAGACTTGGAGCATATTGAGGTCATGCCTGGGGTTCTGATGGCGGGAGTGGCCACGAGAGGCTTCTCGTGAGGTGGTAGGGACCATATGCGGACAAGTGGAGCTGCGGCAGGAGGAGAAAGGGGGACAAATGCCACAGCGTGACTGCCCCTGGGTGACTGTGAGCTCTCCTTACGGACTCCTGGGATTGTGCCACTGTCATTTTGGTATAAAGAGGAGTAATGAAGTGAGTCATACACAGAATTTTAGAGTTAAAGGAGCTCATTTTAACATAATATTTCCCCTTTTCAGATGAGAATCAAAACTCAACTAAGCAAAATGATCCATCTTTTCCCTCTCCACCCCATTGCCACCCTCAAAACTATTAAAATAGTCCCAACACTGGTTCCCGCCTCTTGCTTGGACCCTGTGACTCTGAGCGCTGCCCAGCGACTTTGCGACACCCTCCCCCATCCTGAAGCCAGCTGGCATTGGGCTTCAGCCTCCTGCCACCAAAGCAGTCCTGGAAGATGCGCAGGGACCACCAGAACCCTGAAAAGCAGCGATGGCGGGGCTGGGGAAGTGACCAAACAGTGCGTCCTGGGCATCACAGCGCCAGGACAACCCTCTAGCTTTGTTTCACTCAAGTTGATGGAAAACAGCAGAAAAACATGCTCAGCCTTCCAGAGGCTTCTACTGGCTATACCCCCAATCTACTTCTCCATTTATAATTACATGTATTAACAAGTTCATGGTGCTGATACGTGAAGCAGCATATTATGTAATCAGACTGTCTTTGATGGTATAGTTAATGCTAATGTGATGATTATGTGTGAACATTTAAATATATGACACTCATTATCAAAAATTGATTCAAGGACCAGACACCAGGTGGTTTTTTTTTCCTCCAGATTCTTTTATGTTCTTTGTCTGTAAGTTCGTACTAATTCAATAGGATGGCACGTGTCTAACTCATTTTTTCACAAGAGGGCCTGGCTGGCGTTCTGTTTGCTGTGGCTACCAGTCGTCCTCGGTTTTTCTCCGGAATCTCTGGGACAAAGCTGACCCGTGAGTTCTCCAGGATGGGCTCTGCTGCTGCCCCTGGGAACTGGGATAAGAAATGGAAATGCTGGGTGCTGCTCTAACAAATTACTACAGATTGGTGGCTTATAAACAACAGAAATTTATTTCTCACCGTTCTGGAGGCTGGAAGTTTGACATCATGGTACCAGTATGGTCAAGTTCTGGGGAGGGCTCTCTTCAAAGACACAGACTGCGGATTTCTCATTGTATCCTCACATGTTGGGAAAAAAAGGTGGGCAAACTCTCTGGGGTTCCTCTTATAAGGCCACTAATTCCATTCATGAGAGCTCCACCCTCATGACCTAAGCACATCCCAAAGGCCCCATCTCCTAATATCATCAAATTAGGGGTGAGGATTTTGACATAGGAATTTTGGTGGGACACACATTCAGTTCATTGTACATGCCCTTGATAAAAATGCTAGAAAATGCGCAAGGAAGTAGTATGAAGAAGTTAATTCAGAGTTGCTTTAATCAGAAGAAATTGTAAACAACCAAAAAAATTCACCTGCAGGGGATGGATAAAGAAATCCCAGTATATCTGTACCAGTTAGTACCATACAGCAGGTAGAGAGAATGAGCCAGCTCTGTATGGGCTAATGGGGTAAGTCTGCAAGACACATTGTTGCATAAAAGAGATTAGCTGGAGAACATGTTTACATGACACCATGTATGTGAAGTAAAGAGAAACTCCACTCTATGTTTTCTATGTAGACCTGTGTGTATGTTATTGCACGGGAGAGGGACTGGGAGGAGACACCACAGCTAACAGTTTCCACCTCTGGTATCTGTGGGAGTCTGTTGGAACCAAGGTAATGCATTAGTTAGAATGGGATAGGCTGAACCAGTGGCTTTCGAAGTGTGATTCCAGACCACCAGCCTTAGCATTACCTGAGAACTTACTAGAAATGGAAATTTTGGGGCCTGCCCAGACCTGTGATCAGAAACTCTGGGTGTGGGATCTCGCAATGTGCATTTTAGTGAGCCGTCCAGGTGATTCTGGTACACGCTTAAGTTTGAGAATCACTGGGCTGGACTATCCAGTGCCTTCATGTACTAGAAAGGACGGGAACGGCACCCTCTTCTGTCTTGAAGCTGCGCCGTTCAGAACGTGATCTCCACTGAGACAGAGGAAGTGAATGTGGCCTACTTTAGCTTACAGCCCATTGGCCAGAACTAGTCACATGACCCTGACCTAACTGCAAGGGGTGATGGGAAACAGGGGCTCCATGGATGTTTAGTGAGCACCCACCATGGAGTGGTGGTCCAAGGAGACAATCTGATTTGTTGAGCTGTAATCTAAATTTATGTATTTATTTACTTATTTTACAAAAAGCACATATTCATGTATTACGTTTGTGACTTAGAAAAATCCAAGGTGGACAAAAAACTAGAGTCTGCCTATGTTAGGTGTGCACTGCTGGGGCATGGGGTTGGTGGTGGTGGAAGTGTGTGAGTGGGAGGGAAGGGGTGTCTCAGAGCCAGGAAATGACTATTATCTTGTATTCTCCTGCTTTCCACCTCCCAGCAGTCCTCTTAGTTGGGTCATACTCTTAGCCCCACTTTATGAAGGTGGATTCTGCATGGTAAACAGGTTCCATGACTTGTCCAGTGTCTTACAGGGAGTAAGGGAAGCACTGAGAATTGAACCCAGGGCTTTCTAACATGAAAGTCCTCCCTTTCCTTCTCAGAGACACCCTGCCACAATTTCTTGAATGCTTTCATATCTGTGTGGGTATTTTAAATAGCAAATGGAAAAAATGTTACCTGAGTATTTATGTGTATAAACACACACATACATAACTATCTCTCTATATATCAGATGAGTTGCCCATATGTGTGTCTCTATAGACCTCTTTGCAGCTCTCACCCTCACCTGCCAACCCTCAGCCCCCTTGCAGCCTCAGCACACCATCCTAGCCCCAACACAACACAGACACAGCTCCCAAACTATCCACCAGAGGGTGGATCTTACCCAAGGCTTGGAGAAGGCAGGGGATATCACCTACCGTACAAGCATCCTTCTTTCAAATCGCTGTGAGTTTCAGTTCTTTCCCAGCTTCCTGTCTTTAAGGCAGCTGCCTCACCCCTTCTCTTTGGCCTCCACAAACTCTTTTAAGCTTCTCTAGCTACTGGTACCAGGTCCCCCATGCCCCTGCCCCACCACACTCTCTGCATATCCCCTGGTTCACATAATTCCCTCAGCAAAGCAAATGCCTCAGGGGTGGCTGGTCTGTTGGTATCTCCTCCTACTACATGTAATAAATACCCAAAGGACTTCTCATCCTGTCAAAGCCATGGGCATGCTTAACACAGCCTTGCAAATAGCTACCTGCCTGGTCATGCTGAGAAAATAATATTTAACAATGCGAGCTCCATCCTTAGCTCATGAGCGGGGATAGGTACTAGGGAAACAATTTCTTTGGAGGAAAATGTGTGTGCGCGTATTTCCGAAAGAGAAGGATTGAGAAGAGCCAGTGCACAGAAATAGGTGACCAAGGTCAAGGCATTCCAGGGTGTGTATTCTCAATGAAAACATTCCTTAAAATCATGAATGTTTGACAATAAAAGAGGTCAAATTCAACCAATCGTCCCCCTACCAACCCAAGCTCTCTGTACTGATGAGAGATGGGGCTCTCCATCACACGAAACACAGAAAAATGCTTCCTTTCTTCCTTTGTACAGAGATGGGCCAGGGGAGCCTTTCTCTGGCCATGTTACACCAGGAGAGGAGGACAAGGAAGGACTGGGAGAGGCTGGATGAAAGCGCAGGGCGTTTGCCTCTATTTCCCGGAGGTGGCATCTGTTTGCAATAACCCTAATGCCAGCAAAGCCAGCTGTTTCTGTCAATGCCCTTGTGTCCTGGTGCCAGGAAGTGGTGACATGGGGCCGCCTTGTCTCTGGCTGACAGGTGATTTCACCTTGAGCTTTCGTCGCAGGTGTCTTCCAGCCTCTGACAGCAGCACACGGGGGCAAGAACGCTCGGGTGTCAGTGACATCACGCTACAGCTGACAGGGCTGAAGATTGCTCCCTCTTCTTCCCTTACCCTTTCCAGGCCAGAAGTGGTCCTTTCCAATTTGAAATCAGCCACATAATGTCCCTTCCATGGCTTTTTGTGCAGTGACAACTTCCACTTAGAAACCCGGGTTCCAGGGGGTAGTGAGTGAGTGCCCCAAAAAGAGCTGCTGCAAGTGGAAAATGTCCTTGAAGTCTACTGTTTGGTCTTAAAAATTGTAAGAATTTTGCATTCTGCTAGATAATACATATGTATGTTTTAGTTTAAACTATCTCTAAAATTCCTACCATTTTCCTCCCAAATCTTCGAGTAAATGCGTCATGTTTCTCCTTTGGTTTTGCGTCCCCCTGGCCCACTGCTGGCACACTTTGGGGCACAACCGCAGGCGGATGCCCAAAATTGTCGGCCTGTCATTCAAAGCCCTTCTCAAGTTGTTTTGATCCACATTTCCACTGCTTTCCCTGCTACTCCCCCACCGCGCCCTGCGATGCTGTGGGTAGGGCTCTTCGTTGCTCTAGGACCAAGGTGGGCGTAGTCCAGGCTTCCTGCCTTGGCTCTTGCTGTTTCCTGGCCCTTGGATGCCATATCTCTCTGTCCGTGTCTCCCAGGACCAGCTCTCCCGGCTCCTCTGGGATGCCCTACCCACTTCCATGCTCACGAGCCAGAAAGCACGTGCTTGCCGCTGTCTCCTTTTGGTACATGCCCTGATTTTCCAGTTGGCCTGTGAGGCAGTCCATCCTCGTCTAGTTCATCCCCAGGGCCCACCTTCCCCAGAGCAGGTGACCGTGAGGTGCGCGTGCATCCAGCCACCTCCCCTCACAGGCCGGCTTGGCCGCCCGGGGCGCCATACTCAGCATGGCCAGCAGATGGCGCCCGAGGTTCTGCCTGGCAGGTGTGCTTGTGGCGCTGGGTCGAGGAGGGACAGAAGAAACCTGACAGGTTTTCCTAGCAAGCTGCGGCAGCCTTCTCCTCAAGCCAGGCAGGGACATATCCCTCTGTGATTCCTGAGGAGGTGGATGCTGGCTGATTCAAGTTTCCAGAAGAGTCTCAGACAGGCTCCAGGGAAGGGAAAGAAGAGAAGGGGCTGGGCGGCAGGCAACGGGAGAAATCCTATCAGCATAAAGCGGACATCTGGCCCGGGCGAGCCCCATCACTGTCGGTCTCCTGAAGAGGCGTTTCGTAAATTGCATTTTAGAAACTGAGGAGACCCCTGTCCTCCCCCCACCTCCCCACCTCCCCACCTCAGTCCAGATCCGGCCCAGTCTGGGCAGGACAATGCCTGACGGGCATTGTTTCCCCAAAAGGAGGCAGCCTGTGAGGCGGAGAGCCGCAGGGTCAGACCTGAGATTGAGCCCTACCTCTGAAGGCAAGTGGCCGCCCCGGGGTTCAGCCTCCTTCCGGCGTGGAGCTTTGGGCCATCTTAGTGCTCCTGTCTGCAAACGGGGCTGAGGACATGGCATGCGAGGTCACGGAAGCATGCCTGGCACATGCCTTGCAGGTCGCGCAAGGCCAGCTGGTCCCTCTGCCGCCCCGCACGCAGAGCGGAGCAGCTGCTATCGGTGACAGAGTCGTGGTGTTGGTGTAGATAAGGGGCATCTGCATGCAGCCCTATGTTTCCCGTATAGATAATGGACCAACTATGGCATCTGTGGTTAACAAATACCATGGAATAAATTACATACAGAGATATGAAAAATTCATGATTTAATTACATACTTAAATTTAAAAATATTTTTAATGTTAGACCTGGAAGAGATCGTAGAGATTATGTATTATAAAGCACAAAACAAATATTTCCTCTTAACTAATACTTTGCATCGGTCCAGCACCTTATGTAATATAAAGTGCCTTTATTTCCCTGCACTCATACGGGCCTTCACGCTGGTCCTGTGAACTGAGCAAGGCTGTGTTATTTTCTGCACCTTAAAGATGAGGGAACGGAGGCCCAGAGCACGCTGGTCAGATTCCTGCCACTGTACTGTCATCGAGTTCCACAACCACTTGCTGGTCTCCTCTTCTGCACAGGGCGCTGTACGGAGGAGGGGGCGGGGCTTGGAGAAAGTGAGATGTAGCCAGTCTTCGGGAGTCGCACCAGCAGCAGAGCTGGCACAAGAGTCCAGGCTCCTTCTGTCAACCACGTCAGGCTCCCAGTCACAGTGACTGGCCAGGAAGCTTTCACTTCCACACGGTGGAAGGCCAGCTCAGATGAGCCTAAACATAATGGGAACTTCATTGGATTTTAAGTCCTTTGAAATTGAGAAATGGAGTTGGCTTCAGGCTTAGCTGGATCTAGAAGCTTAGCAGGATTCTTTTTTCTCATTTCCATCTCTTGACTATTTTTCTCTGTATTTTTCTTTTTCTTTTGTCTGACAGCAATAGTCTTCCTCCAAGGGGGCCACAGAAGATGGCCATCAGCAAGCCTGACACATGTACAGCAGTAGTTGACCTTGAAAACAACAGCCTTCTCCACTAGGGAAAGACTGTTTTGTGGTTATGCTTGGGTCATGTGCTCATTCCTGGACTAAAGTCTACGGCCAGGGGAATGGGGCACTCTGATTAGCCAGCCTGGGACACATGCCAGCCTCTGTGGTGGGGTTGCAGAGAGCACCATGGCTGATTGGGACCACATGGCATGGGAAGGGAGGTTGCCTACAGGAGGGGATAGTGGGGAGACAGCCAGTAACTGCCAATCACATGTAGCACCCATTCTCTTTAGCTTGGTGACTAAAGTCAACTCCTGTATCAGCCAATGACTCTTTAGGGGCAACCGTGGGTCCCAGCTGATAAGAAGGGCAGTAAATGGCCAGGCATGGAAACATTTTCCTTGGAGTGGTGGAGTGCTGGCCCCGTGCTGGTGTGGGGAAATCCCAAAGGGGCACTGGGCAGCATTAGGGGGCCACTGACCCAGGGAGGGATGCCCCAAGGAACCACAGAGGGGGTGGGAAAGACACTCCTTGTTTTGGTCTGACCACAGCTGCTATAACCTTCATCTGTAATTGCCTTAGAAACACGGACGTCAGAATTTTTGGAACATCACCTGATAAGGCTATTAGAGATTATCTAAGCTAAGAGTGTGAAATTTATTTTTTTTAGCAGCTGTATTAGTTAGCCATTGCTGCAAAACCAAAACCAAAACCAAAACAAAACTCCAAACCTTGGTGGCTTAAGCCAAAAGCATTGACTTTGTTCATGAATGTGCATGCTGGTTGAGCTGTTCTCCTCTGGGCTGGGTTTACTCATGTGAGGTCAGCTGCCCTCCTGCTTCTGTAGGGACTTGGCTGGTGATCAGCTGGGTCATTCACATGCATAGAGCCTCAGCGGGGATGCTGGAGTGCATCATCATTGCTGTGGTCTTTCATCTTCTTCCAACAGGTTAGCCTGGGCTTCCTCACGGGTAGTTGGCTTTCATGAGCAGCCAGAGAACAAACACCAGTGTGCAAGCACCTTTAAAGTCTCTGTGTCATGTTTTCTAATGTCCTATTGTCCAAAGCAAGCCACATGGCGAATTCAGACAAGACTGGGTGTGTTCAGGGTGGTGTGGACATAGACACAGGATCAATTCAGAGTCAGTAGGAAAGGAAAAAATCTGTGGCCATTTTGGAATCTATTACACTAATGAAACCATTTTTCACATGAAATCTTACTTGGAACTCCATTCCTAAAACAGATATTGTCTGGATTGTGCAGGGGTGGGGTGCCCTTGGCAGTCTCCAGGCACCCCAAGAAAAACCCTGGTGTTCTGAAGAAGGGAGTTTGAGGTCCACAAGTCCAGAATGACATATGTGTATTTTGAGTTCAAGAATGAGAGAAAAGAGAATGGGGTAAAATATTTATTTGAAAAATTAATGATCTCATATTTCCCAAAATTAATGAAAGACATAGAAGTACAGATTCAACTTGTTCAAATAACCCCAAGTTGGGTAAACACAAATAAAGGCATGCCCGAACTGCTGAAAGCCTAAGAACTAATCTTGAAAACAGGAGAGAAGAAAAATGACACATTATATATAGAATAGAAGTGATTTGATTAATGGTAAACTTCCCATCCTAAACTGTGGAGGCAAGAATAAAACGGAATTCTTTAAAAGGCTGAATTAAAAAAAAAGTCCGGAATTCTATATCCAATGAACGTATATTTCTGGAGCAGAGGTGAAATAAAGCCATTTTTATTTGTAAGAAAACTAACTTCATCACCAGCAAATCTCAACCACAGTAAATGCTACATTGGATCTTCAGAAAGGAGTAAAAAGCATTTGAAATAATAAATATCTCAGTAAATATTAATAATTACTATTCTTCTTTTCTCAGGCATTAATTTTTAAATAATACATATGATTGTTGAAAGCAAAAGTTTTAACACTATCTATAGCATATGTAATTGTAATATATATAAACAGCTATGGCATAAAAGACAGGGAAGTTTACTGAACCTCTATGATTGCAAGTTTTCTACAGTTTAAAGTGCAGTGGAATAGCACTGACCATAAGTAGACTAAAAAAGCTAAGGATTTACATTATAATCTCTAGAGCAGTCACCAATATAATAACACAAAATGATATACCTAAAAAGCCAATTGAAAATGTGAATGGAATCATATGAATTATTCAAAAAATAACCTTCCTTAAAAACAACAGGATAGGAGGAACAGAGGAGCTAAAAAAAATGTGGACATTTAGAAAACAAATAAAAAAACGATAGCACAAACCCAATCATATTAATAATCACATTAAATATTAATGAAATAAACACTCCAATGAAAAATCAAAGTTTGTCGGAATGAATAAAAAAGCAAGCTTCGACTACATAATGTCTACAAAGGATGCACTTTAAGTATAAGGACAGATAGTTTGAGAGTAAGTGGCTGGAAAAGATGCAGCAGGCGCACAGTAGATACCAGGCTGAAGGGCATGGATTGGGATCAGATGAAATAGATTAACACAAAAGGAGAATTATCAGGGACAAAGAAGGACATTTCATAGTCAAAAAAGAGTCAACTTGGCTGGGCACAGTGGCTCACGCCTGTAATCCTAGCACTCTGGGAGGCCGAGGCGGGCGGATCGCTCAAGGGCAGGAGTTCAAGACCAGCCTGAACAAGAGCGAGACCCCGTCTCTACTAAAAAATAGAAAAGAAATTAATTGGCCAACTAAAAATACATATAGAAAAAATTAGC